>JAKNSD010000063.1:353975-616408 GCA_023525715.1 Cichorium intybus | reverse complement strand
TGTGCATGCATGTATATATATATATATATATATATATATATATATAGTTAGGATCTTTTGAGAACCACAAGTCCCCCGAGAACCCGAGAACTCCCAAACCGATATTTTTTTCGAAAAACCGACCCCATAGGCCTCTAAAACGCACATATCTAAGACTTTTCGAAAAAAAAATTTCAAAAAAAACGACTTTTTTTTGAAAAAAATTTGCACATGTACAAAAAAAAAAACTTTGCACATGTGCAAACTTTTTTATACGTACATTTTTTTCAAATTTTTTTTATAGGACAGCTTAAATATATGCTAGAAAGACATCCATAAAAAAAATTTGAAAAAAAATGTACGTATAAAAACGTTTGCACATGTGCAAAAAAAAAATTTTGCACATGTGCAAATTTTTTTCAAAAAAAAAGTCGTTTTTTTCGGAAATTTTTTTTTCGAAAAGTCTTAGATATGTGCGTTTTAGAGGCTTATGTGGTCGGTTTTTCGAAAAAAATATCGGTTTGGAAGTTTTCGGGTTCTCGGGGTGAAGTTGGTTCTCAAAAGATCCTAAGTCTATATATATATATATATATATATATATATATATATATATATATATATATATATATATATATATATATATATATATATATATATATATATATATATATATATATATATATATATATATATATAGAGTAAAGTTCAATTGAGAACCTAAAAAAGCTTAGGAACCTAAGAACCCATTTTATGAACTTTTTTTCTACACAATATTTTTCAAAAAAAAAACATACCAAAATTCTTGTTATGATGCATCTAGAAGATATCAAAAAAAAATTTCAAAAAAAAAATCATTTTTTTAATTTTTTTTTCATAGGGTTTAGGGTTTAGGGTTTAGGTATAGGGTTTAGGGTTTAAGGTTTAGGGTTTAGGGTTTAGGGTTTAGGGTTTAGTTTTAGGGTTTAGGGTTTAGGTTTAGGGTTTAGAAATCTCTTAGACACTTTAAATAAAAAAATTGGATGCAAAAAAATCATTTTTTTATTTTTTTCATATGGGTTTAGGGTTTAGGGTTTAGGTTTAGGGTTTAGAAATCTCTTAGACGCTTTAAATAAAAAAAATTGGATGGAATTTTTTTTTAAAAATATTGTGTAGAAAAAAAGTTCCTAGATTCCTAGGTTTTTTTAAGTTCTCTCATGATCTCGACCATATATATATATATATATATATATATATATATATATATATATATATATATATATATATATATATATATATATATATATATAATATCAACCTGTTAATTAACAATTTAATAGTAATAGTAAAACGAATTAAGAGTTATTGATGATTTGACAAACCTTAAAAGTTTGTTTTTAAACTTGCAAAAATAGAAAAAAAAAAACAAAACCAACAATTTAGGGTGGGGGGAGCAATTCGCTAACCCCCCTCGCCAACCAAGTCGCCAAGCTCCTGCTCCCGCCAAGCTCGCCTTCGCCTTCGCCAAGCTCCTCGTCAAAATCTCAACGAGCTCGTCGTGGAAGAAGGCAACGGTTTTTTGTCTGACATCCCAACCAAGCTCATCGCTAACTACTCCTCCCCTTCGCTATCGCCATCGCCAACGTGGCATAGTTTAGCGAGGGGATGGCTTGTTACACTGTATTCTTACTTTATAAATAGATTGATGTACTTTTAGAAACTTAAATTTATCAATAAATAAAATTAATAAATCATGTGTTATAATAGTTATATATATATGTTATTATTCCTTAAATATTATTCTATTATTTAAAACCCGTAATTTTTACAAACGTTACATCGACTTTTTTTTCCTTCCGGGTTGTCACGCGGGTCATATGGATCCATTTTAGATCCAGTTACCCTACCGACTCTCCTTTATCCACTTGACCACCTCTATTACACTGCGTCTTCTCCACCGATCGTGTAGATCTTGGGTCTTCTCCACCGATCGTCGCTTCAATTTGCTTCATCTTTCTTTCTTCGTTGTTCGCTTCCTTTCTATACTGCTGTGGCGAATTTTCGTCGGTAGGGTCGTATTTCATCGGCGGCGCTCTTTAATCTTCTTTGCATGTTGGTGGGTTCGTGTTTTCTTTCATCGCCGTTCTTGGAGCTGTGTTTTCTGCAGGTTAGGTTTTCCAGTTCATTCCGTTGCTTTGATACCTCATCCACGCATATTCTTTTCTGTATTTCACTTTCGCTTTCTTCGCATCTCCGATTCCCTCTTTTGTAGTTGCTATGTAGATCCGGAAGACTCCACCGCTAAAGTAGAGGTTTCTCGATTGCTTTTACACTGTGTTTAACTCCCGTCAGTTCAGCTTCATCTTCTTTCTCTCCACCGCTTATGTCCGCCAGTCGTCTTCACTTCTTCTGGAACTCCATCGATGTCCAAAACTCAACAATTACTGAAGCAACGCCACCATCAAAGGTTAGGTTGGAGTTCCGACACGCTGATGAAACAATCAAAGAAGCAATTTGGAGTTCCGACACGCTGATGAAACAATCGAAGAAGCAATCACCTGGTATGTTACTGCTAAATTAGGTCTCCATCAATTGCAACCATCAATCGCAAGGGCAGGTAAGTTTTCATTCGATTTTCCGTCAATTTTCGCTTTCTAGTGTTCAATCGATTATGATTTTCTGATTTTCCATCAATTTTGGATTTAAGACTCTACCGTTAATATATATAAAAGGATCAGCCATGGAAGATTGCAATGAATCGGAGCAGGTTTCTGATCAGTTTATATGCGCAGTTTGCTTCTAATGTCCCTAAACTTCGTTTTAGCTTTGCTGTTATACAATTTCGCTCGATTATATTTGATATTCTGCTTAAGTTTAGGGTTTTCAATTGAATTCATTGTTTCTCTAGTGGCTCCATTACGATTGGTATTCATGTTCATGTATGTGTACTGATTTGAATTTGCGGTGGGTATATCGTATTTACTGGGCTAATAGTTTGATGATTATAAGCTATAAACTTCAATAAATAACAACACAAGTAAATTTTGAGGCTGTATTTGCTTGTGTTACTTCCGTGTATACATGTTATTTCTATTGATTAATTGTAAGCGTTTGCATCTTCATAATCGGTGATGGTACTACTGTTGCTTTTTTATTGCTTTTTTATTGCAGATACATTATGTACAAACCCATTGGACTAGGTATGAAATGCTCACAACAAAACTGGATTTTGCTAATGGTGTCTTGTATCATATTGGTATTATATTAATAAACTGATGCTTTCATTGTTGTTGGTATGTTTGCAGTTTGTGGCCATGTCACCTGCTTCTGGTGTTGCCACCGCTCCATGGATATGAGAGGTCAATCTCATTGTTCATTATGTAGGCACATGATTTTAAAGAAATAATATCTTTTGGGCAAATAGTATTTTCATATTGATTCGTGAACATAAAAGCCCTTTTCATTTCGTTGTCATCATAATAGTTTTCTTATCTTTAGAACTTATATCTACCAAATTTAGGAATAAATATATTATTATAAAATGTATGCTTATTAAAACTAATTATAAGTTTTCAGTTTGTTTATTAATTTCAGGAAAATGGAAAACCATTTCCTAAAAAGACAATTGCGTCACTATAATAAGAATATGAAAAGAATGTGGATTCTAATTATGTTTCCTAATACAGGTACACATATCAACAAATTTTTACTAAACAACTTGGCTGCAGTTTAAATTTCAGATTTGTATATGCAATAACATTTTTTCGGATATGTATATATTACGGTAAGATGTTAAAAAGAATCTTCAGTTATTGCATGGTCATATTTGGATATGAAAAAACTTTCACAATGTCGAGTTTTTTAATAGCAGCTACAGAATGATACTAAACTTTTCTTCAGAGGTCAACTCATCCGGGAAGCAATGATGGATGAACTTTTGTCCGGGAAGCAATGATGGATGAACATTTATTGCTCAAGAGGTACATTTCGTATAAATATTTACCCTTTTTGTATGTAATCTGAGAAGCTTTTTGTTGATAATTTGACAAGCACTTCTTTCTGGATGCTCAACACTGACAAGCACTTCTTTCTGGATGCTAAAGTCAATTGTTTAGGTTGGTCTTCATCTATATTGTGTTATTGCTCTCAATGGAAATGGAATAGTGGGTTCTGCTGGTATAAGGGTACATCTTTATACTCTTTTGGTAATTGGGTCACATTTTAGGGTTATAACGTACATTTTAAGCATTTTTTTCATACATCTTTGTGCAATACTTTTGTGTTATTATTTCATGTGCGTCATTTGCTGCTAATGAAATAATGACTCCTAGATACCAAAGACAGAGGCTCTATGCCCGTATTGAATTCAGAAACATTTGTTTAAATTCATACAAAGAAAAAATTTGAAAATGAAACCTTTTTAAAGAAGGAACTTTGTTGCATTTATTTAATCAAATATTGATTTTGATTGTAGGCTATAAGAATGGATGTTATGTGGGGAGAAAATGCTACAGTTGAAGGGCAAATATGGCTTTTATAGCCCATACTCTTCAGCTTACCTATAGGTAATTTGTTGTTTAAATAACAACATACCTTCATTTATTTGTGTATTATAACATTCTACTTTCAGGTATTACGAGCCGTAACTGGTTTTTCGCGTGGTTTCTTTTAATCATTTTTTTGTAAGGTTTGTAGTTAAAGTTCCTATTCCTAAGCCTATTGATGTTCAACCAAAACCTAATCCGGTTCAAGATAATGTCTAATATGCAGGTATAATCCAATCTTTCTATATAAACTCTTGATCTTTTTTTAGGAATTTGTGATAAAATGTAAAAGTGAATCTTACCCAGATCAGAAGACTTTGCAATCTAGAATATGTGATCAAAATATTCAATATTTTCTAAGAGATTGGTTCAAGACATCTCTACTCATCCTCCCTAAAATATCCGGTTATGATGCCTATTTTTATCGTAGCGTTTGGTACGAAAATAAAGATGATATGGTGCAATTTGGCGATAGGGACTGCAAATTATTTCGAAATGTCGTTCCAGGCATTCCTTGATCCTTGAAACTGGTATGTACTTCAATGCGCAGGGAAGCTGTTTGATGAAATGTCTTATATAGTTTCCAGGCAAATTTTTGGTAAATCCAATAAATAGTATCGAATATATTTGGCCTACCATCCTAAAACCCCCAAAATTACAACATTCAAAACACAAAGGACAAATATCAGTTCTGCCTGGTCTTTTGTGGTTAAAATTACTCCATATTTCGGTCACTTCACAGATGGAAACATTGCCATTTCATTTTGTAATAGATACCTGGTTAACATGGTCTATTGTTATCTGTTTTCTTAATTGATATCAGTTATTGCTGTTGCACTTACATGGGTCATGGGACAGCGATACAGTGAAACTGCTAAGATAATGCCTGCTGGTGTTGTTGCTGGTATCAAGTACTTAATCTGGAAATCTGGTAGCCAGTTTATCCGGACCCGTGCTCCAGCAATCCGAAACCCGTGCGGAGCACGGACTCCCCCTAGTTAATATTATATCATGTTGTTGGTTCTTATCAAATTTTAAATCACATATTTAAATTATATTATACAAGTTAGGACTTTAGGTACAGTTAAATATTATGAAAAATACATATATATTAAAATTATAAATATACGCATATAATACTAGTACAAATACCAATTATGTTACCTAGTATGAGTACTAATAAACAACACAAATTATTTATATCTTAAACGTACGTTTGAAAACATTTAAATTTATTTTCCTACAACTAAATTGATGGTTGATAAATTTATTTTTGTCAATTTGATTGTCAAGTTTTAAGTTGGACATTCTTTTTGTTCCTCTTGTTATTTTGAAGTTTCTTTATATTTATTTGTTGTCTCAAAAACTTTTGTTGAAGATTAAAGTAGATACTTTTATAACTCTTTATGTATTCAATCGCTAAATTATTACATTATTGTTAATATCAATATTATTATGAGTTATAAATTATTAAGATATGTACTATAAGTTACAAAATACTTGTTCATGTGTATAAACTGATTTTTGAAATACTAATATACCCATACTAATACAGAATATAATTACAAAATATGACATTACACTTATAAGAATGTCTAATATTACATTAGTACGACTTTCCAACACATCGTTAGACCAATCCTCTAAAAAAATATATATACGAAATTAGTATATGGGCTATATAAACTTGATTATATTATATTTAGACGTTTAAATTGAGCCAAGATGGATTACCCGGTCAAGATTGTGCATTTAGATAAACCGTTCTATAACAAAGTAAAATATCCAATCATTTTTCTTCGGCTTCAATTAAAAATCTTAACTTTAAAAATTTCAATAAAATAGTCATAACAAGTGTGAATGTTTGACTAGAAAAGCAAAGAAAAAGCAACTCAAATAATTCATGTGGGCCCCACATGAATACTAATCAAATTAAAATCACATTTGAGTTTTGCACGTTGTTCTCCAAAAGCGGCGCCTACAATTCGTCTTCAAAATTACAGCGCTCACATTTTCTTTTTCCAATATTCAACGAAATGATTTCAGACTTTCATCCCTATATAAAGGGATGATCATTTCCAAACAATTCGTTCAAAACCATTTGAGTGATATATATACATAGATATATTGTGAGGCTCTGTGTATTAAAGAAAAGAGAGATATATATTTTCAGTTCCAAACCTTGTAATCTCCTCATTTTTCTCATATAGTGATCATCATCGGTTGTGCCCGTGGTTTTTTCCCGTAAGGGTTTTTCCACGTTAAATTCTTGTGTCCACATTTATTTTTCTTTATCGTATTATTTTTATTATTGTCGATATAATTTATTCATAACAAGTGGTATCAGAGCCACGTTGTTTTCTATACTCATTCTCAATTTATTGAGTATTATATCGACATGGCTACTTTGAAATACGATATTCCATTGTTGGATCGAGATACAAGATTTTCATTATGGCAAGTAAAAATGCGAGCTGTATTGGCTCAGTTGGACCTTGATGATGCTCTGTTAGGCCGAGACAAAATGCCTGCGTCTTGGTCAGATGAAGAAAAGGATCGTAAAGATCGTAAGGCTCTCTCTCAAATCCATCTTCATTTATCTAACAATATTTTGCAGGAAGTTTTGAAAGAAACTACTGCAGCCTCTTTATGGCTAAAATTAGAACAAATTTGCATGACCAAAGATCTCACAAGTAAGATGCACCTTAAACAAAAATTATTTTCGCTTAAGATGCAAGAAGGTGGGTCGTTGCTGGATCATCACTGATCTTGAAGCTATGGAGGTAAAATATGATGAAGAGGATTTGGGTTTAATTCTTTTATGTTCTTTGTCTAGTTCTTATTCAAACTTTAGAGATACCATATTATATAGTCGTGATACTTTAACACTTCAAGAAGTTTATGAAGCTTTGCATGCCAAAGAAAAGATGAAAGATATGGTATCCACTGAAGGTTCAAGTTCTAAAGGAGAAAGTCTGGCAGTTCGTGGCAGACCAACAGATAAGAATGATTCCAAAGGCAAGAACAAAAGAAATTCTAGAAGCAAATCTAGATCCAGACGTTCCAAGTCATGCAACTATTGCAAAAAGGAAGGACATGATATCTCTGAATGTTACAAGTTGAAAAACAAGGAGAAAAGAGCTTCTAATCAAAATCACAAACCAAATCAAGATGATGAAGGAAAAGCTACTTATGCTGCTGAAAATAATTCTAACGGTGATGTTCTTGTAGCTTTTGCAGGAATCCTAAAGACCAATGATGAATGGATTCTTGACTCAGCTTGTACTTTTCATATGAGTCCAAACAGAAGCTGGTTTACAAATTATCAACCTATAGAAGGCGGCTCCGTATTGATGGGTGATAATGCACCATATAAAGTTACTGGAATCGGTTCCATTCAAATCAAGATGTTTGATGGTGTTGTCAGAACTCTATCTGATGTTCGACACGTTCCAGGTTTGAAAAGAAATCTTATTTCTTTAAGTACTCTTGATCTTAAAGGGTACAAATATTCCGGTGAAGGTGGAGTTTTAAAGGTTTCTAAAGGAGCTTTGATTGTGATGAAAGCTGATATTAAATCTGCAAACCTGTATCATCTACAAGGTAGTACAGTAACAAGTAATTCTAATGTTACTTCAAATTCATCTACTGATACTACTAACCTGTGGCATATACGTCTTGGGCATATGAGTGAACTTGGTTTGACAGCATTAAGCAAAAGAGGATTGCTTGATGGCCAATGCGTTGGCAAACTGGAATTCTGTGAACACTGCATATTTGGCAAACACAAGAGGGTGAAATTCAACACCTCGGTACATACTACAAAAGGCATTTTGGAGTATGTACATGCTGATTTATGGGGACCATCTCAAGAAGCATCACTAGGAGGTGCTCGTTATATGTTGACAATTATTGATGATTATTCAAGAAGAGTTTGGCCATATTTCTTAAAGCTTAAATCTGAAGCATTCTCTGCATTCAAAGAATGGAAAGTCATGGTGGAAAACCAAACTGGTAAGAAGGTCAAAAAGCTTCGCACAGATAATGGTATGGAGTTTTGTTCAAATGAATTTAATTCATATTGTAAACTAGAAGGAATTGTTAGACACTACACCGTTTCTCACACACCTCAACAAAATGGTGTAGCTGAACGTATGAACAGAACCATTATTTCAAAGGCCCGTTGTATGTTATCTAACGCAGGATTATCTAAGCGTTTTTGGGCAGAAGCTGCTTCTACTGCATGTTATCTAATTAACATGTCACCTTCTATTCCACTTGATAAAAAGACTCCTATTGAGGTATGGTCTGGCTCCCCAACAAACTATTCAGATTTAAGAATTTTTGGTTGCCCTGCTTATGCTCATGTTGATAATGGAAAATTAGAGCCTAGGGCAATTAAATGTATCTTTCTTGGTTACAAGTCTGGTGTGAAAGGATATAAGCTATGGTGTCCTGAAACTAAAAAGATCATAATTAGTAGAAATGTAGTATTTAATGAATCAGCTATGCTACATAAAGATTCTTCTACTAATATTCCTGTTGAGAGTCAACAAAAGACAAGTGTGCAGGTGGAGCAATCTGTTAATTCAGAACATACACCAGAAAAAGAAAACTCTATTGATCAAAATCAATCAGTTGAGCAAGAGTCTTCTACTCCTACTCCTACTCACCAACCACAACATTCTATAGCAACTGATAGACCTAGGAGGGTCATTCATCCTCCCAAGAGACTGATAGAAGAAGCAAATATTGTTGCTTATGCTTTAAACGTTGCTGAAGAAATTGAAGGTATCAAAGAACCTTCAACTTACATGGAAGCCATTACTTCAGAACATTGCAACAAATGGATAACTGCCATGCATGATGAAATGGAATCTCTTGAAAAGAATGGCACTTGGGAGTTGGTGAAATTACCAAAAGAAAAGAAGCCTATCCGCTGCAAATGTATTTTCAAAAGAAAAGAAGGTATTACTCCTAATGAGGAAGCAAGATTTAAAGCAAGGTTAGTTGCTAAAGGCTATAGCCAAATTCCAGGCATTGATTTTACTGATGTCTTCTCTCCTGTTGTTAAGCATAGCTCAATTCGTACTTTACTTAGTATAGTTGCCATGCATAACTATGAGCTTGAGCAGCTAGATGTCAAAACTGCATTTTTACATGGTGAATTGGAGGAAGATATTTATATGGAGCAACATGAAGGCTTCATTATCCCTGGAAAAGAGAACTTAGTATGTAGATTGAAGAAATCTCTTTATGGGTTAAAGCAGTCCCCAAGGCAATGGTATAAGAGGTTTGACTCTTTTATGCTATCTTAGAATTTTAAAAGATCTGATTATGATAGTTGTGTTTATTTTAAGTCAGTCAATGGTTCATCAATATATCTGCTTCTTTATGTTGATGATATGTTGATTGCGGCAAAAGATAAACTAGAGATAGCAAAACTGAAAGCACAACTAAGCAAAGAGTTTGAAATGACGGACTTAGGTCCAGCCAAGAAAATTCTTGGTATGGAAATTACTCGTAACAGACAGCATGGAAAACTATACCTAAGTCAAAAGAGGTATATTGAGAAAGTTCTTCAAAGATTCAACATGCATAAAGCCAAGCCAGTGAGTACTCCGTTAGCTGCACATTTCAAACTGTCTTCAGCATATTGTCCAAAGACAGATGATGAAATTAACCACATGGCGAAGGTTCCGTATTCTAGTGCAGTTGGTTCTCTAATGTATGCCATGGTATGTTCTCGCCCTGATTTATCTCACGCTTTAAGTGTTGTTAGCAGATATATGGCTAACCCAGGAAAAGAGCATTGGAAAGCTGTTCAATGGATTCTTAGGTATTTATGCGGAACTTCCAATGCATGTTTACAATTTGGAAGTTCTGGTGAAGGACTGGTGGGCTATGTAGATTCTGATTATGCTGGAGATTTGGATAAAAGAAGATCTTTGACAGGTTATGTCTTTACCATTGGTGGATGTGCTGTGAGTTGGAAGGCAAGTCTACAGACCACTGTTGCCTTATCCACAACTGAAGCAGAGTACATGGCAATTTCTGAAGCTTGCAAAGAAGCTATTTGGTTAAGAAATTTATACGGTGAACTTTGTGGAGACACATCTCCCACAAAGATTTTTTGTGATAGTCAAAGTGCTATTTATCTCACAAAAGATCAAATGTTTCATGAGAGGACGAAACATATCGATGTACGTTATCACTTTATTCGAGATGTTATTTCCAAAGGTGATATTCAAGTTCAAAAGATTAGCACTCATGACAATCCGGCGGATATGATGACGAAGCCGGTTCCAGCAACTAAGTTTGAGCTTTGCTCAAGCTTGGTTGGTATGACAATCTAATTCCAAGGATTGTCGGCACACGATGATTTTATAATGAGGATTTCTACAAGTGAAAATTCGTCTCAAGGTGGAGTTCTTTGATTACTTATTGCTTTTAAAGTCAAGGTGGAGATTGTGAATGTTTGACTAGAAAAGCAAAGAAAAAGCAACTCAAATAATTCATGTGGGCCCCACATGAATAGTAATCAAATTAAAATCACATTTGAGTTTTGCACGTTGTTCTCCAAAAGCGGCGCCTACAATCCGTCTTCAAAATTACAGCGCTCACATTTTCTTTTTCCAATATTCAACGAAATGATTTCAGACTTTCATCCCTATATAAAGGGATGATCATTTCCAAACAATTCGTTCAAAACCATTTGAGTGATATATATACATAGATATATTGTGAGGCTCTGTGTATTAAAGAAAAGAGAGATATATATTTTCAGTTCCAAACCTTGTAATCTCCTCATTTTTCTCATATAGTGATCATCATCGGTTGTGCCCGTGGTTTTTTCCCGTAAGGGTTTTTCCACGTTAAATTCTTGTGTCCACATTTATTTTTCTTTATCGTATTATTTTTATTATTGTCGATATAATTTATTCATAACAACAAGGTTGCACAAAATTTGCCTTCATTCGTTTTTCAAGCTCATACCTCACCCAGTGAAGAAAAACAATAAGGAAATATTTGTTGTTACACATAAACTATCAAATGACGTGGTAAGAAAGTGATGCTTAAATTTCCCATATACATTTTTTTTTTTCATACAAGACTCTTGTGGTTCATAGGTAAACATTCGATTAGAAGTTTAGAACCAATATATGTTAAAAGATGCTAAAGAATTGGAACTAAATGACAATAACTATAGTTTAGGCCAATTTTGGAGCACATTTTATGAAGCACGGGCCAATTTTGTATTTACGCATAAAGATATAACAAGAGTATACAATTTGTTACAACGGCGAATGTACACGTGGCAGACCCGGATAGATTACGAGGGTATCTTCTTTGATCATGTTATGCGCCCACCGGGGATTGGCTCTGTTCACCGGCAACTGGCTGTTGCCACTGCGGTCCTCTTTGTCTACTGTTGTATGTATATATGCAGGCGGATTAACAATAGGTCAAGTCACTCCTTCCCTTAGACTATGCAGTATGCCGCACGCGGCCACCCCCGCGTCCACCACGTCAGCAGGAAGAACGCGGCAAACACCACCCCCCCCCCCCCCCCCCGCGTCCTCGAAGGGTTGCGTCCAAGGGCAGTCGTCTGCTGAACGCGTGAAGACGGTGGCAAATTCAAAAAACTATCCGTTTGTAGCCGGTGGAACCATAAAATAATAATAATAATAATTTTTTTTACACACTATAAATATGTACCATATTTCACTAATTTTTACACACATCTCATCTTTTTACACACATACAAACACACATATTACTCTCAAATTTACAAGCAAATCATCTTTAGAAAAATATGGAGAACGATCCGAACACCCCCCCTTCATCCCGCGGCGAATACAACTTCAACTTTTCCACGAATTGCACATTTACGAGTATGCTTACGGGTTCGTCGCAACAACCGCAATACCCATTTCCATATCCACCACCGAATCAATATCAATACCCGCCACAACCTTACATGTACGCACCCTTCCAACAACCTTTTCTATCACAATCGTCACCGCTTCCATCTCCACCGCCACAAGCATCACCCGAAGAGGTCGTGATGGAAACACAAGCCCCGAAGTCTTCCTCCAAAAAGAAAAAAAATAATAGTCAAAGGAACAAAACTCGAAACGCGCAAGACGCGAAGGTTCCGTGGACGACCGACGAAGAGGTCCAAGTGGTCAAATCGTGGCTCGTAATTTCCATGGATTCGGGAAAAAGAAATAGCCAAACTTCCACATCGTTGTGGGAACGCATTTTAAACCACTTTCACGAGGCGATGGGTCGTGGGGTATACCGCAACAACGACAGTATTACGGGAAAGTGGCGAAAAGTTCGTATCGAATGCACCAAGTTCAACGGTCTTTACAACAACTTGGTGAACATGAGACGAAGTGGTGAGAACGATTTTGGGATTTTCACAATGGCTATGGAACAATATGCGCGAGTTGTCGGGAAGCCGTTTAAACATATGCGAAGTTGGGAGTTGATGCGTACCGGTCCCAAATGGCTACTAACTCCCGATTCCCCTCTCTCGAGCTCGGGTTCCAAACGTGGGAGGACTCCGGATGACGATCTTTCGGATGCTCGAGACCCGATCAACCTCGATGACGACACCGACCACAACCCGAGATGCCTCCGCCTCGACGCGCCATCGGCCGCGACCGAGCGAAAAGGGCAAACTGAGATGCCTCCGGCTCGTCTTCGAAAGACGATGTCGAGGAAAATGTCGACCGAATCGTTGAACAATTCCAACGTCACAACGATGACGGAACGAGCACGGAAGAAATATTTGAATAAGTAGTTTTTTTAAAAAATTTAGGAATTGTCGTTTTTATGTTTTTTTTTATTTCGTGCAATGTCGTTTTTATTTTTATTGTTATGTAATGTCTTTTATTTAATTTTAAATGTTTCGTTTTAATTAAATTTTAATGTTTGGTTTTAATTAAAAAACGTAAAATATAAATGTGATGTGGAAATTAAAATGGTAGTCATGAGAGTCTTGCACACCCCTAGTGGAAGTCTTGGTGACGTGGCGATGACGTGGCAGTAGTCTTGGGTTGTCATGGGTATCTTGCACACCCTTTAGCCTTAGCCTTCATCGTCTTCCATAGTTCTATTTCTTTCTTTTCTTCCCCCAACTCATCCATGGAAAACCGTAAGACTATTAATATTAGTTTCTTGTTTAGTTTTCATAAGCTCTACCTATTCTAATAAGTTTTTTGCGGGCTTGACGACTGCATCACCTCCTGGCTGGCCAACAAAGATCTTATTGATCCTGCAGCTACGTATGTTAGAGACGCTGGAACGCAAAATCGTGTTCACGAGTTCCCGGGGTTGCTTGAGAGTATTCTGAACGTATCCGATCTTAGAGACCTTTTTATTCCATTTATCCCTGAACATGTTATACCCCAATATGCTGAACTCATACCTCCAGAACTTCAACACCTAAATCCATAGTTGCAACCTCATCCTGCTCCTGTTCATCCACCGCCTGCTCCTGTTCATCCACAAAATGATATGCCACCTCCGCTTATCCCTGTAAATCCGATCCACCAATGCCACACGACCTTTACCGTTGGAAGAGAAGATCCTACCGGGGAATTAAAGAAAATTCACGCATGGTACATTACTATATATGTACCTCCGCGTATTGTCCCGCGAAGAAAGAAATTGTGACGTCTTTTGACGGCTCTGTGATCATTGAGGGCCCGACCTACAAAGTCGAGAACCATGATCATCTGCCGCCCCAAATTAATCTTTAGGGGTGTTAGGATTTGAGGAATTTTTCTGAATTTGGATTTAAACTATTAGGATTTTGAACAATTTAAATTAGCTACATTTTGTGGATTGTGGATTGTGTTTGGAATGAAAAATCACCGATGAGTTTTTTCTTGAATTTTACTATCATATTATTATTTTTACCGCATGAAGTTTTGGAAATTCCAATTTACCACTAACTTTCGGTTATTTTAAACAATATTTTTTATTTTTGAAGTATTAATTAATTCCTTATTTATATTATTTTATAGTAAATCACTCAATATGTATTGTTTTTATAATTTTAAGTTACCAACGGGTTTTCAATCTAGTATAAGAATAAAATAAGGATGTTTCCATTAAAATGTATAAAAAAATGATAATTGTTTCTCCAACATAAAAGCTAAGCATATAGGACAGAGACAACCATTTGTATTGAAAAAGTAAGCATGCACATGTATTGTCATTGTCAAAATAACCATTGCGAATTAATCGGAATGTAGTTCTTGATTGGATGTGGAAGTGATTTGGGTCCTCCTATTGGCACGAAATAAATTCGTGGGTAATTTAAATGATTTGACAACTAAAACTATCCCATGATGTCTAATAATGCTTTTCTTTTTAATTTTTTTTAGTAATAAACTTATAACGAAGTCTTAGGATTGCCCCTGTAAACTTTTAAGTTTTATTTAAATCCTATTTACTTTATTATTTGTTATTCAACATATATAGGTGAAAAATATGCTTATAATTAAATCATCAAATAAATATATTAAAATATATAAATATAACCTTTTAATAGATTTAATTTTTCATCAAAGTAACATTTAATAAATTGAGTCTTCTTATTAATTACTTAAGGTCGTATAACTAAAACTGTTATTTCTATGTTTTATATATAAAGAGTTTTAATTTTTTTTATTTTTATTTTGACCGTACCGCTATTAATTAAAGAAATTTATTATACATAGAAGTTCAAATAAAAAATAAATTAATTAAGATCGTTTTGGAGACATCAAATTAACTATATTTTGTAATTTACAGAATGAGTATTATAACATTTCGAAAAGTATGCAGTGATCTTTAATAATGACTTAAATAACATAAGTCGATTATTGAATTTTTTTTTTTGGTCGAGATTTGCCTCAACTCGATATTATGATTATGACGGACACTAATTTTTTCATTATTAATAAGTGTGGCATAATAGAAGGACATAATTAAAAACTAATAACCAAGTTGAGGGACATAAAAGGATAACGTGACAAGCGTTAGGTTTGAATGAAAATGGTTGTTCGTAAGGAAACCGTTGTTGAGTTTTTTTTTATTGGAATAGGTTATAATATGGAATTGGTGGTCCTTGTAACAAATTCATAAGCGAACCCAACGGTGAATCGAGTGTCGAAAATTGTCGCTGTGTATTTTAGAGAATGGTTTGAGTGTAGATAAAATGATTAAAGTAGTTGATATTTATATAGATGGTGGTTGTTTCTGGTAGTTTTCCGACGGTGCAGCGGCGGCAGCAGACGATATTTCGGCAATGGTAGTGGTGGTCGTAGTCATTGTTAAGTCGTCGAAGGAAGAGAGTCACCGAAGAGGTTGTATGGTCGCGTAACAGAAAGCAAATGGGAGATCAGGGGTTAACTCGTTCGCCGAGTATTAGCAGCGACAACTTTAGACCCTTTAGCAGGGACATTGGGGGGAGGGGACTCCCGCTCTTTTTTTGGCCGTTGGATGACGAAATTAATGGACGATAGAGATCACTGGTGGCACCAAGTATTAGCGACGACATCAGATGCTTGTTATTGATGCCGCTGCTAATGCCTGGTGTCTCTGCTAAAGATGTCGCCGATGTTGCTGCTATTTCTTGTACTGCATATTTTTTATGTTGATCTTTTAATTAGTGGTGGTGGCGGTGTGGTGGCGGTGGCGAAAGTGGTGCTGGGGCACTAGAGTAGCATCAAAAAAATATATGGCCAAGATTTACTCTAGTATGAGCGTGGTCCGAGAAATGAACTGAACAAGACTAAAACTGAATTGGACCGAAATCAAGTTATATATATATATATATATATATATATATATATATATATATATATATATATATATAATTATATATATATATATATATATATATATATATATATATATATATATATATATATATATATATATATATATATATATATATTAAATTGAAAAACAATATATATAGTTTTTAAAAGAAAGCATTTTTTGAAATGACGTCTTATCCCGTCAATTAAAGTTAATAATCAAATCAATGTCAAATATCCATCCAATCATCGTGTATTTGGAAACATTTGGAAATATTGTTCGTGCGTTTAGAATTACCCTTTTCAGTATATATTAAGAAAAAAATTGCTGGAAGTTTATACATACATACATACAACATAAATGCACATAAATCACAATGTCACACCTCATCGGATCAACTGGAAAAAGAAATTGTTAGCAAGAATAAGAATAGTAAACATACACAAGTATGTTTTGGTTTGAATATAAAAGAACTTAAAACCTTATTTTTAATACCAGTTAAAGATTTTCTAATAATAGATTCAAGTTTGCTCTGATACTAATTGGTTAATTTCATAAAAAAGTGTGGAAGCTTAATTACAAATCTTTAATCTTGAATCTGATTAAAAAAAGAGAAAAACATAAAAATAGTCTAATCTCATAATGGTTTTTCTCAAAATATCACAAATTAAAGCATTTTTCTCAAAATAGCGAAGCATTTAGCAGGTGGCCATTTCCACCTGCTAACTCCTCAACTCCCCTGCTAAATGCTCTGGAACTACTATAAAAGAACAAATTTTCGAAACCTCATTTCTTTGGAGTGTTAGCTGCTAAATGCTCTACGTCAGCTGCTAAATGTTCAAGGTCAGCTGCTAAATGCTCTAGGTGACAAGCTAAATGTTCAAGGTCACTTGTTAAATCCTTTTTGTCACCTGCTAAATCCTCATTGATTGGGTTAGGGTTCTTGGTGCTTCATGGGTTTAGGGTTAAGGATTTTCTGACTTTGAACGCTCATAGTTTGTTCATACGAAGTGGGATTTACCTGATATTTTTTCTAATGTTAAGTGTATTTTCACAAACATCATAAACACAAAAATTTTATGTCGGAAAATGTAACTATTGAAGCTCTAAACAAGGTTGTCGATAACGTTAAATTTATTTCTTTTTCCAACTTTTAACGCTCATAGTTTGTTCATACGATATTCGATTTATTTGATTTTTTTGTAACGTGAAGGTTGTTGGTAACTTAAAATTATTACTCATATATGCATTGCGTTATAATTTTTAAGGTTTTTCGTAATAAAACGACCATTTAGCGGTTAAGGGCATCAACTACTAAATCCTCAAGAGGATGTGATGGAGCTCATCTGCTAAATGCTCAAGGTCATCTGATAAATGCTCAAAGTGATCTTCTAAATGCTCTCGTCATCTGCTAAATGCTTAAGGTCATCTGCTAAATGCTCTCGTCATCTACCAAATGCTCTTCCTCACCTGCTAAATCCTTCCCCTCACCTGCTAAATCCTCTCAAGTTCATAAACCCCAATTTTATGCTTTAAAGGCTTGTACATTAGGAATATAAATTTGTACCTTCACTATTATAAGGCTTAAAACGTTAAATTATTAACTAGAGAAAAGTAATACATAAAAGAGAATATCAAATACTGCAAAGCCATTTGAGAGCGTTTTTCGTCTACGGTAATGAAAAAAATAACATTTTTTCTAGTTTATATACTTGGGCTGATGGGCCGGCCCATTAATATTAAGCAGCCCACCTTAAGGAGTTAGCAGTCATGGTGAGCATTTAGCAGGAGTCTCATGTCTTAGGGAGCATTTAGCAGGGGAGTCGAGGAGTTAGCAGGTGGCAATAGCCACCTGCTAAATGCTTGGCTATTTTGAGGAAAAATGCTTTATTTTGTATTATTTTGAGATAAACCCTTATGGGATTAGGCTATTTTAGTCTTTTTCTCTTAAAAAATAAACAAACAATAAAATCTTACATACCTGCTTCTAGGGAGTTATCAAATTTGATGAGAATGATTGATTTTCCAGTTGATCTCAAAAGCATTCTCAAAACCCTTAGCTAATAAACTCACGACTTTTGTGTGTATATTTATGTATATTTGATTTGCTTTTTGTCATGTATTTATATATAACACAATATACATTTAATTAAGTGGTCCCAAAATATCTAATAGTAAGAACATGTCAAGTTCAACAAATTTAGTACTTGAAATTCACATGAAACTCACGACAATGTAGCCCCAAGCGATGCAAATATCCAAGTTTGTGGAACTCCTACAAGTCTCAAACAAGAACTTCTAAGACAAAATTGTTGGATTTGGTGTCTACGCCATGACTTATAATTGTATTTCTCTTGTTAATTGAAGCAAATTCCATTTGGGTTGCCCTCATAGCTGGAGGTTTAGTGTAGAGTTCAGTAGAGAGAAATGTTGATTTATTAATTGTTTAATAAATCAATAGAAATAAATAAATAGTTTATTAATATATTGAAGTGTTAATATATATTAGAAACTATAATAGTTAATTAAGATTTAATCTAGAATTAATTGGATTTAATTTGGGGATTAAATTAATTAATTAAAAGTGCAGGGACTAGTTTGTATTTATTCAATAGTTGAATAACTGGCAAAGAGAAGTCTAGAGGTCAAAAGTGGCGCCACCCTGGAGGCTCCTCTAGGGTTGGCGAAAACCCTAATTAGGGTTTGGGGATCTGGTCCAAGTGGTCAACAGGCTTGCCCACTTTGTAGGCTCCCTAGGGTTTTAGCTATAACCCTAGGAGGCTATAAAAGGAACCCCCTGGCACCCTTATTTCCTGCACCAACTTCACTCTAAGATTACTCTGCTGGACTCTCTTCTCCATTTCTTGGGTGTGACTTTCATTTGAGGCAGGATCTCTTTGCTGCTAGCTTCAAGAACAAGATCAAAAGATTGGTAACTCTTGGTTTGATCCTTAGAAATTATTTTTTGGCCTTAGGTTTTATTATTATATCTTCATAGAAGAAAACATAGATCTTATTAGGGTTGCATGTGAACTTAGGAATTTTGTTTGTTCATTGATTGCTTAAAAACCCTTCAGTGGTATCAGAGTTATGGCTTGTTTTCTTGTGAATTGATATAAATTGTGTTGTATGACCACAAGGGTTTTCGAAAATAACCCTTGGGAGGCCTAGACTTGAATTTGGCAGCTAGGGTTAAGAAAACCCTAGTTTCCCTTCCCTTATCTGCGAAATATTTGCTGCCTTAAATAGTTGGTTGTTATTTTGGTAATTATTGGATAATTAAATAACTGGAACCCTTTATTCTTTGCATGCAATTTTTGAAATTAAGGAATAAGGATAGGGAATTAATTTGATTAATTTTATGGTCCCCCATCCTTGATTTAATTAGTTTAATTAAATTGTTTAAGTAAAAGACCAATTAAATCTCTTAAAGAATTAATTAAATTTTCAAAAAATAGAAATAAATTTTCAAAAATTCCTAGAAATTAATTCTAAAATATTTTAATAAGATTAAAATATATCTTATATATTTATGATTAAAAGTTAATATTTATATATAAGACTAAATGGTTAGTCTTACCGTTAGTAGGCCTCATTCACAAAACTGTCCTATAAAGAGGGTATAAGGCGACTGCCTATAAAATGGTAGTCTAATGGGTATCTACTTGTGACATCCCGAAAATTTATGCCTAGAACTATAAACAGTCAATTCACCGTGAACCTTTTTGTAACCTGGCCTTTCGAGCTTTAATGCATATCTTGGAAAATATATAGTGTCATTACAATTAAAATAAGATACGAGGTGAAATCTTAATTTCGATAGTGGAAAATCTCATGCACAAACTGAAACCCTAGTTAATACGCTGAAAAACTGAAAATAAGTATTAAGCGTTCATGAACAAAAACAAACACTCTAACCTCGTAGTACATGTTCCCCTGATTCCGGAGGTATACAAAACGTTCAAAACAGAGCTCGTATGTAAAAGATACAACTGTTATAAGAAAACAAGCCAGTGTTGCACTGGTTTTCTTTAATTACATAAACCGCTTAGATCCATTGAGACACTTGCACACCTCAGATGGAAATACCGAGAACATTTTTGGACTCAGACTGTGACATCCTCCTAAAATGGATTCGGGTCAACCCAACCTAATTGGAAATTTAATAAACCCTACTCGAGATTTCTTGACGCTAATAGGATCAAAACCCTTACACTACTATATAAATTGACATTAATAGCAATATAGCATAGTATAACGTTATAACTATAATCAAATTAAATTATGATACCATATTAAAATCAAATCAAAGTATGATGCTCTAATTAAATTAAAAGAGTCAAACTTGAATGCTATAATTAAACTTCAAATCAAAGTAGATTGTTATAATCAAATAATAACCTATTTTTTATAAAACTCTATTTTTATAAACCCTACATTAAATTTTATAAAATTCTTATATTAATTAGTGTATTACATAGAGATGCTTGTGCTAGTGGGAAATTATGAAGACCACAAAAAGTCAAAAGTTATTCCCATGGTCTCCCATTCACACATCTCATCATCTTTCCTTTCATTTTTCTCCCAACACATTATTCTCATCACCACTCAAACCCTTTCTATTCTTTCTCTCACTCTCAATCTCGAAATTATTCTAAGAAATATCAATTTTCCAGCCAAGAACAATCTCTCATACTCAAATCTTCATCCCTTTTGAAGCATTCATCAAGGTATGTTGTTAAAAGTTTCAAATTCATACATGAAACAAATTAAATCCACCAAACTATCTAAAACTCATTTTATGCATACACCTGATTTTTCTCAGGATCCCATCAATAAAATAAGAAGTTCTAGAAATTTTCAGAAAATAACTTATTTTTATTGAATTACTATAATTATTGCAATAAAATAGGGCAATAATTCACATAAATACGTTTTGCAGTCAATAAATTCTGGGAAATTTTTAGAACAACCCATATATTTAGTAAAGTGGATTTATAAAGTTTCATGCATTTATATTACGTTTTGATGCTTATTTTGTATTTTATTTTGTTGTAGATAAATAAATTGCAAAATATAGTTATGTATGTTAAAAACTATATTTTATATTTTTCGCACCTTATTAATATTTTAAAGACTCCATGACAAAATGTACAGATTTTTTTAAGAATGTTTGCTTATTTTTCCTGATTTAATGATTATTTAATGGTTTTAATTTATAATAAATAGCTACACATGTCCAAAAATTATAAAACCTTATACGAATATCATATCTAACATGTTAATCATAAATAAAAAGTCTAATGAATTTCTATTAATATTTTCCTATTATTTATGATTTTAGTGATTAGTTAATAATGAAAAAAATAAGAAATACTTCCCTTAGTCCAAAATATCCAAAATATTTACAGTAGGCTCAATATAATGTTAGAAAACTATGGTTAATGTTCCAGAATTTTTGGGAATAATTTATTATTTTTCACGAATTTTGTTGTGGTTTAATTATTAAAATACTAAATAAATACTAAAGCAGTTAAGCAAAATATGAAAATTTTACAGTAATTACTATTTTATGAAATAATGATTTTCTGAAAATTTCAGAATGTTTCATTACTGTTTATTATTTAAAACCATTTTCCTAAATATCTAAGCATGTAAAAATGCATTTTTAATGATTATTTCATATAAATAATTGTTTATAATATATAAAATCTGTAAATACTTATAATTTGACTAGTTATTATTTTAATAAGAAATTATTAAAATCTTGCCTAAAGTGAAAATATAAATTAATTAAGCAAAGTAATTAATTCAATTTAAAATTCATTTAACATATAAATACATTAATATTCAAAACAAAATTTGGATAATTGTTAATTCATCTAATATAAGAATATGTGTCTAATTATTCTTATTAATACTATATTCCCATTTATCGATTCCTAAACCAAAACTATTAATTATAATAGGTTCTACGTCGTTTTGACCCGAGCCGTCTATCGTACAACACGCGTATTCCGTTTGGACTAATGTGAGTAATCTACCCCATATTTTATAATTTTCAATACTTTTGGGGTGTATCATGTGGTTTTAATATGTTCCAACTTCATTTTATTATTTTTCACCATTGAGACATTGTTGGGACATTTATATGTGAATCATTATTTGTATAATTATTGTTTGTTTACGCTACATGTACTTGTAGTCCATTACCATTTTTAGTCTAATCTCCATGACTATGCCCGTATTCTTGAGGTATGTTATGGACAATAATAGCGCTATTGGGTTGACCACCCCGCCTTGGGACGCTAAGGTGATTGATTGCACGTGGTTGAGTGTGTATGATGATTAGATGCTCCATCCTATATATATATATATATATATATATATATATATATATATATATATATATATATATATATATATATATATATATATATATATATATATATATATATATATATATATATATATATATATATATATATATATATATATAGGGTGAAGACTTATTGTTGTTGTTATCATTTGTTAATCAATTTTTGATTTATAAAATGTTATCTCAATAACGCTTGCTTGCCAATTTCAAAAGAAAACAAATTTCAAATTATTCAAACTCACAATTTTTTTTAATAAAACTAGATTACTCACCAACTCTCGTAGTTGACCTGTTTTTACCCGTGATGCAGATTTGAAGAATGAAGTTGATGAAAAGTAGGTGTACCTTAGAAACCCACAAGACTATTTAAATTTGATGTAATAAATGTTGTTGTATTTGGATTTGTATTTGTATGTTGTGGATTTTGTTGCATACTTAGTACTTAATTGAATCTAATCATATCATAACATAGTTGTCATGAGACTTTGAACAATATATCACGCCTTGATCGATTCCGCCATGGATCGGGGTGTGACACAGGCTATGATCTATTATTTGATTCCATACTCGAAATATTTTTAGTAAAAATATTTATAAAAGTCGAAAAATTGGACGTTCCAGATAAACGAACGCAAATATTTAAACGCGATTTCCCAGAGTTCTACAACTCGAAAAATTAATCTGTTTGGGTTTCTGGAATCGGTACACTTGGCTCGATAATTCTCCGCTCTCGAAAAAAATATTAGACGTCGGGATCTTGGCACGCGAATTTAGGAAAATTGGAATACTATTATGACACCACTATTTATGACATCATTATTATGACATCACATGAAGGCTTCCACCTCCTCCATGACACTATAAATAGAAGGCTCCACTACCCATTTTTCTTCACCAATTCACCAAAGCTCCTAGCTTTTCTTCCTCTCTCAAATTGCTCTCTTTTTGGCCAAGAACACCACCACCCTTGGCCACCACTCCACCATCGGCGCACCATCACTTTGCAGCACAAGATCATGTAATTTTGTAGTGTTAGTTCAAGTCCAAGCTCTAGTCGAAGCTCGTTGGTGTTATTTCGCAGTGCTTCTTAAACGTGATTATTCTCAAATCTAAACCGAAATCACGCTTCAAAAGTGAGTATTACGGCCCCTTTTTCTATGCTTTTATATATTTGGGGGAGAATACATGTGCAAAAATATTAGTTTGTTTTTATAAATGTTATTATAGCTTTATAAAAGTTGCCGTTAAGTAACACATATCTTGTTAGAAACTAGTTATGAACTAAAAGGTGATATATTATAAATGATTTTAAAGTAATACAACTAGATGAAATAATACATCAATTTACTGCAAAAACTTATCATTTTATGTCAAGCATAAAATTATGATTTCATGTGAAAACGTTATGAAATTTTACCACCTTTGTAGTATTACAACTCCTATAAGATTTATCAACTATTTAAGAGAGTATTGTAAGCTTTTACGTATATATTTATCAACATACTCAGCTTTTATAGCAAAACTTTCATTTTGCCTAGTGATTTACCCATGCATAAGTTTGGGGTTGAGAATTATCTTTCATTTATCAATGGCTTTTATAGTGAGAGACTATTCATGACCTAAGTAAAAATGCTTAGAACCCACCCTACTATAACCGTTAATCATCGGAGCGAGATACATATGTATAGATCTATATGGGTTGACACCCCCACATATGGTTGCTAGCTACAACCCCAACGGCAAATCGAAGTAGGTGATACTTATCTTTTCATTACTACGACTTCCATGAAGCGTTGTAGGAGGGTACATACTAGTCGGATAGCTCGGTTATAGGACTCATTATAAACATTGGTGGTTTCTCAAAAAATCACTCAATTATTTATAAGTACGTTATTACTTATGGTTTCCAAAGTTTCTTTACAAACATCATTTATAAGTATGGACTTACTTAAAAAGAAAATACTTTTAGTTGTTTTTAAAAGTATCACTGCTATGTTTAGCAGAAAACCTGTAACTCTCACCAACCTTGTGTTGACCCTCAAAACTACATGTGTTCTCAGGAAATCAGTAAGCCCTTCAGAAGATGGAAATGTTCATGGATTTCAGGCAACCTAGTTTACTAGTTTTTGTTATATCTGCCTGTTAAGGCGTTTCATGTACTTTACTATTATTACCTGTAAGAACCATGTGTTCAAACTTTAAGATGAAATGCAACTATCCTTTTGTTTATCGTTGTACTTGTGCTGTATATTCAATTGCTTGTGATCCATGAACTAAGTCGCACAGCCCGGCGTATTCCGCCGCCTCGGCCGGGGGTGTGACAGAATGGTATCAGAGCTAAATTGGCTATAGAGAACTCGTATCCTCGAAAGATGAATACAACTATAGCAACTGGCTTCTAATAAAAGTATTATTATTAATTGCACTACTTCTTGACTACTTACGGGAGAGGTGTCTACTTTGAACTATCGATTGGGTTGTTGGATTCAGAACAACTTTAATGCCAAAATGATCCTGCCCACCGGTACTTCTCATCTGGTCGATCCTTATTTGATAGTCTTGAAGTACAAAACAAAAAAAACTAATAATACTATTAACCTCACCAACAAAATATATAAGAGTTATATATATATATATATATATATATATATATATATATATATATATATATATATATATATATATATATATATATATACTCTGACTCACGATAAGAACACTTAATAAATTCTAACATAGCTTCAACTAAAACTACAAACCCAACCCTTTAGGTCAAATACCTTGACGAAGATAGTACCGTACATAAGCCATACCATAAATAAACATGGAACGCGTGCCTACGTTATTTATGGTCGGGCCGGTGAACAACCAACTTTGATCAAGGTGATTGACAGACTACAATGGTTGAGAGTTTTAGAGATTGAAGAATGTTCTGAAGATTCTCTGTAGATACATAGTACCTTAGAAACTCTATGTAGTTTTACAATCCTTATAAATTGATAAGTGTATTATCTACCTTAATGACCATTATGTTGTGATTACAAACAGTGGGGCAAATCCCAGTCACAAACAGTGGGGCAAATCCGAGACTAAACATGCCATTGAAAAGTTCAATGTGTCTCAACAGATCTAGGAATTTCATAAGATAAAATTGATAAGTGTATTATCTACCTTAATGACCATTATGTTGTGATTACAACATCCCTCTTCACATCATAGTTGAGGTATTTTGTTGTTGGATTAGGTGTCTAAGTCATGACTAATAATTAGTATTTATCTAATTAATAGTAGCATAGTCCATTTGGGTTGCCCTCATAGTTGGAGGATTGGCAGAAAGTCCGGTAGAGAGAAAGATTGATTTATTATGTGATTAATAAATCAATAGAAATTAAATAAATAGTTTATTAATATATTTAAGTGATAATATATTAATTAGAAACTATAATAATAAATTAGAAATTTTTCTGGAATTAATTTGGCAGTTAAATTGATTAATTAAGGTGCAGGGACTAAAACTGTAATTATTCAATAGTTGAGTAAGTGACAGTTGAGTGAGTGAGAGTGGTGAACGAAATTATATATGGAAACATATATATTTTCGATTTTGATAATGAGGATAAAAGGGTTTGAATTATTAAGATAAAGGCTTATCTTAATTTGAATTCAAAAAGGTTTATCTGATCACCATTTGGATCCTATAAATAGGGAGGCTCACCCTAACCCTAGAGCCACGATTTTGAAGCTCTCTAAGATGGTATTTTCGGCCAACAACTCCAAGCTAGGGTGTGACTACATTTGAGGCAAGAGGTTTCTGTTGCTTTGCTTCCAAGATTCACTAAAGGTTGGTTTTTCTTGATCTTTCTTTTAGTTTAATTCTTTTTTGGGCCTTTTAGGAATTGTTATATGTTTAACTAGAAGAAAAACTTAGATCTATATAGGTTGCATGTGAACTTAGGATTTTTAGTTCATAGTTGCAGAAAACCTTTCAGTGGTATCAGAGCTATTTGGTTGTTTTTCTTGTTAAATTGCTATAACTGCTTTCCTGAAAATTAGGGTTTAATTTTTTATAAACCCTAATGTGGCCAATTTCGAAATTTAGGGTTTGTTTTAGAAACCCTAGCCCCTCCCCTATGATTTGGCGATTTTTTGTGGATTAGGTTAGAATGTATTCTATTTTTGGTAACTTTAAATTGTTTAAAAGATAAACCTTAAAACCCTTTATCCTAAAAATCGAAATTTAAGGGATTAGGATAGGTTTTAATTAATTTGATGAAAACCTATCTACTTTTGAATTAATTTAATTAATTGGTAATTAAAAGATAATTCAAGGATTTAATTTAATTTAAAATTTAATTGCTTTAAATTGGCGAAAATTAAATAGATAAATCCTAAAATATTTTAAAATGTTTAAAATATCAAATTTAATTAATTTAATTAATTGGTTAATTAAAAGATAATTAAAATCGATTTTAAGGTTTAATTTAATTTGAAATTTAATAGTTTAAATTGGCAATAAATTAAAAGATAATCAGAAACAATTTTTTAAATGGTTTAAAAAATTACATCTTATATATATTATAATTAGGGAGTTATTATTATATGTATAAGATTAAAAATGGTTAGTCAAATCAATAGTAGGCCTCATTCACGAAGCTGATCTATAAAGTGGGTATAAGGAGACTGCCTATAAAATGGCGGTCTAATGGGTGAACACTCTCGCCCACCGCTCGCCTGATCAGTGGAGGGTCGTTAGCCGAACGGGTTTGATAGGACCGCCTAATCTCATTAAAAGTATAATGATATTATTCAAAGTACTAGAACCTTCTAAATAAAACCCCAAATCTAGCTACCTTAGGAAAAATATGAATTGGTGCTAATCCATGAAATTGCACATTGCACTTTATGAAACATTGGTGGAGCGTGTGTGGTTTACCGGCACGCCAATAGGGGTTCATAAAGAGTTGCAATGGGTTTCCCGAGTATTATCATTGTTGATGGAGCGTGTGTGGTTTACCGGCACATCAATTAGAGATGATAATCAACCCGAGAGTACCAAGCTAATTTGCATGGTTATTCACATCCAGTTTGTGATCCTCGGCATCCCAGTCACAAACAGTGGAGCACATCCGAGATTAAACATGCCATTGAAAAGTTTAATGAATCTCAACAGATCTAGGAATTTCATAAGATGAAATTGATAAGTGTTTATCTACCTTAATGACCATTATGTTGTGATTACGGCATCCCTCTTCACACCATAGTTGGGGTATTTTGGATCCTAGCCTTATTAAATAACATATTGGGTAATTATTTAAAAAGGACAAATTAAGCTAATAAATTCTATTTTCTTTTATAGATGTCAAGTGTCAATTCTCCTCCTTCTCCTCCTTCACCCATTTCTGAAAGCATCAGAATGCACCTGCTTAATATGGAAAGGCTGACTGGCCTCAACTGTAAAGAATGGCTTCGCAATTGGAGACTGGGTCTCGGTATTGCTGGCAAGCTACATCTCATCGAGTATCCGATCCCAGTTCCAACGGAACAAGTCACCATAAAAGGTCCTTATGATGAATCCGAAGAGATTCGTGACCTCATGCTATCAACCATTGACCCCGAGTTCCGCAAGGATTTTGAATCCTTGGGGCCATATGAGTTAATGCAACTGGTTGAGAAAAGGTTCTAGAAACCAGTTGAAGAGGAACGAACCAGGATCTTCAAAAGACTTGCAGAGTGCAAGCTGAAAGCAGGAAGTAGCGTCAATTCGCATGTTCTTCAGATTGAAGCGTACATAGGCGAATTGCATAAACTTGGTTATTCCATGAGTCAGGAAGAGAGTGTTAACATCCTACTTGCTTCGCTGACAAATGAGTACGATCTGTTCATTCAGACGTATAGAAAGGAAGATCGGAAAAAGACCCTCATGGAAATGCGTCCACCGTTGACTTTATACGAGTCACTATTGGACAGGCATAGCTCCAATGGCTCAGCTACTTCTGGATTAAGTCCAGTGAAGAGACGTAACAAGAAACGGTCGAGATCGACTAGACATGTCTCAAACTGGGAATCCGCTAAATCGGATACAGTCACGGAAAGATTGGAAGACGCTCCAACTCTTTTGAAAGCTCAGGTATATCTAAAAACTTCAAAACTCCTGTTCCAAGATTTCTTGATACATAATGTGACAGTCGCATTTTGGATTGTATGCAGGGAATCAAGAAGGCATAGGACTCTGTCGCATAGGAGCACATTTGGATTGGATCTCCAGCTCGTGCAGTTTTGAAGTTTAGATAGATATTAAATATTGTTATTAGTCTTTAGATACATTTTTGACATTGTCTATTACATTGTTCAAGGATTTAACTTTTAATAAAATTGTCATATTTTCTTTTAACGCCTGTTGTCTGAAATTATCCTTGAAATGTTATATGAATGTGTTGATTAGTAATAACTTGAATGTTGATGCATCCAAAGTGTTTGGATTCAAGAATTGTGTCATTTATGATTGTTAATACAAATGTTATAAGAATCAATTCAACCATAGGTCCAGTTGGACAGGACCTTGGAATCATTTGACTTAGAGTCACTTGATGAATTAATTTCTTAATGTGTCAAGAAATGAATCAACCAAAGGTCCAGTTGGACAGGACTTTGCAATCATCTGACTTGGAGTCAGATGATGATTAAGTTCTTTATAAAGCATATGTGGCAAGAAATGAATCACCCAAAGATCCAGAGGATAGGATTTTGGAATCAGTTGACTTAGAGTCAACTGAAGATTGCAAGTCTTGAACAAAGTCATAAGTTTACATAAATATGTAAAGGACATTGAGATTTAGAGCAACGGACACACCTGTTGTTGTGTATTGCTAGAATCTTGATATAGAACACAATTGTTTGTACTTCACGATATTCATCATTCAGTATGACGAATATGACATTGCTAATCGGGATAAGCAATTAAATTGAAACCTCGAACAGTTCAAGGACTTCAAAGGAAGTACAAGTTCCACAGAACCTGAGCGATAACATAAACTGAGAAAAAGATTTCACAGTTCATTCTCTTCCAAGAATATTAATGGTTATAATGTGTCTTAGGGAACATAATGGAGCATTGGTCGAAACAGTTTGATCCTCGGTGTATGAGATACATTGCCAATTAGTTTCCAATAAGATGAACACTATACCTGTCAGTCCATATAAACCATACTCCGACCACATCCTAGACTAAGTAGGTCTTACAGACACTGCCTGAAATGTAAAGCTGGGATTATCCCACTTGTACATAGAAAGTCCAGGGTCTTGTAGTGTTCATCTGAACCTCATGACCAGCTGAACTTGATCAGCATTTTCGTTTCATTAGCTATCCTACTGTAACTAAAGAGCTCTTTTAGAAAGAACTCATGGTCCAAGGAAACAGTGGGAGTTGGGATAGTCCTAAATGAGTTTAGGATTAGCAATGAAAGAACTTTTTAGTCATCACTAGGCTTGGAGTAGAAATCAGATTTCTGCTTTACAACTGACATTATCTCCTCTTAACCAGTAGTATTGATCACCATCATAAGTAGTTGTGATCGGGGTGACATACCGATTGGTGGTAAAACACTGCAGTTGGTACGGATTTGCAATCCGACTACTTGGAAGCATTGGTGAGCCCGGCTGCTGCCAAATAAGAGGACCTTAGGGCGAGACACGGACTGTGTAAAAATTTGATTGATTTTACACCTGGTTTAAAAACCAGTGGGAGTAACTGAATCATCAAAAGAAAGCAACATGGACATATACATACCTTCAGAGCATCTAGTTGAGTCGATACTCAGAGTCAAGCAATTGATTCTGAGTAAAGCACTCTCAATAGAAGATGAAATCCGAGAGGATTCTCCATGGCATAGTGTGAGTCATTAGTGGAGCATGTGTGGTTTACCGGCACACTAATAGGGACACACATAGAGCATGCCATTACAAAAGGTACATGGCCCCGGGTTTCGTCCCACGGGCATCTCGCAGGAAAGGATATTCAGATTCTCAAAATATGCCAAAGGATTGGATTTTGAGAAAGGGCTGAAAGATTTCCATTAAAATGTCAGAAAGGTTTAGATTCTCAAAATGTGCCATAAGTCCTGGATTTTGTGAATAGCCTATAACCGTGTCAAAGCTAGTGGGAGTCGCCGTTATCCACTATCCCCACATGTGGGATAAATAATGGTTCTAGGAAACGTCTCTTTTCATTACAAAGTGTAATGACTTGGTGTTAAGAGACGGATCGCTATGAAAGCCTTAATAGAAATACAGCATACTCAGGTGGTTGTAAACGACTATGAGATCCAAATTCTGCCAAGATGATCTTGATGAGATTCAAGATGCATAGACTTAGGAAAAGTTTTTCTTATCATTGCAAAGTGTGATGACTTGGCATGAAAGAAATAAAGAAGGTGCAACATACTCATGTAATTCACAGTCATCTATTGGAAAGATGAAATCGCCAGCATAGACCTAGCCATTGTAAGCATGATCTTGATAAGATTCAAGATGCATGAGAAAAGTCTCTGAAAGGAAAATAGTTTTTCGAAAATCATGACACAAAGAATTATAAATAATCCTTGGATTCCGAAAGGGTTTGGAATAGGATTAAATCGGGTTCCACAAGTTTTGGATCGATCATAAAGTCATGAACATGTCCTGATAACATAATGCTTAGGGCATAGTAAGTTGGATTCAGGACATTGCCTGGCTGGGAATACTGGATGGATTGGTTGAACTCAAGTGAGAATTCATTAGGAAATGATTAGGGTGAAAGTGATAGTATTAATTTGAAAGATTTTCAAAGTGGTAATTATTAACATCAGGACATGATGTTAAAGGACTTCATGGTTAAAGAGTCTCGTTGGTATTCTGATGGAGCGCGTGTGGTTCACCGGCACATCATAACACCTCGAAATAGTCTTAGGGTGCAGACCCAGAACCATAGGAAGTCACAGTACACATTCACACAATGGAGTTAAAAGAGAAATTGACAGGATAACATATTGAGATGTTATTGGATGAGCATCCGATTGGATCATCTGCAATAAAATGTATAAGTATAAGATACTTTGGATACATAGAAAGAGTGTAAGGTTGATAAAGACATAGATGTAAAATTAGAATTGAAAGTTTAAAAGAAATCTTGAAACCGATAACAGTTTATGACAAGGTCCGACTTGGTGATTACCTTGTGGAGACTTGGTAATAAGCAGGAGTAGCTGCCAGTCAGATCTTTATGTTTCACTTTTGCATGTTTTACTTCCCGAATAATTTAATTATTCAGATAGGTCCACAGTCGCTCATACTTTGGGAAGTAAGTATTGAATCAAGACTGTCATGAATTGGTTTGTAGACTGTCTAAGGAGTTAGACATAGCAATAGGATTGCTACAACATTCATGAGTACTTAGAAATAGAGATTTGAGTATTGGATAAGCCCACGCTCAACAGATTGCTTCATGGATTATATCACAAGCAATGTTGAGACGATAATATCTTATGATCTTGAAGTGGAGAGATATGAGTTATGATTTACAAGGCAGTTGTTCATTGATAATATGAAAACGCATCGGTAACTCGATGTTATAAAACATGTTGTTGTGAATGATTTGACTTGTAAAAGATATAAGCATATAAGTCAAAGCTTATTCGTTCCTTGACCCTGATGGGAAACAGATATCTGTAGGCCTCTCGATGATTTTGAAGTTGACTAAAGTGCTGGCCAGCTTGGACTAAATTGATGTGTTCAATTAGAAGTTCTAAAGTCATAAGCAGAATCGGAAATCGGGAAACAGAGTATCGGACCGAGATTGATCTCAATCCATGTCTCGTGTCTGAAAATATCTTGTTGGACGAAGGATCATATGTTCACTTATCATTGGACAGAACTGACTAGGTCAGAGTTCGGCAGCGGTTTCTAGGAAGCTACAGTTGCTAATTAATTAGAGGTTAAATTGGTAATTTTAGTCATAGACTTATCCAAGTGGGAGAATGTTGGATTAGGTGTCTAAGTCATGACTAATAATTAGTATTTATCTAATTAATAGTAGCATAGTCCATTTGGGTTGCCCTCATAGTTGGAGGATTGGCAGAAAGTCCGGTAGAGAGAAAGATTGATTTATTATGTGATTAATAAATCAATAGAAATTAAATAAATAGTTTATTAATATATTTAAGTGATAATATATTAATTAGGGAGGCTCACCCTAACCCTAGAGCCACGATTTTGAAGCTCTCTAAGAAGGTATTTTCGGCCAACAACTCCAAGCTAGGGTGTGACTACATTTGAGGCAAGAGGTTTCTGTTGCTTTGCTTCCAAGATTCACTAAAGGTTGGTTTTTCTTGATCTTTCTTTTAGTTTAATTCTTTTTTGGGCCTTTTAGGAATTGTTATATGTTTAACTAGAAGAAAAACTTAGATCTATATAGGTTGCATGTGAACTTAGGATTTTTAGTTCATAGTTACAGAAAACCTTTCAGTGTCCTAGCCTTAATAAATAATAAATTGGGTAATTATTTAAAAGGATTAATTAAACTAATAAAATTCTGTTTATTGTAGATGTCTGAATCAAGTGTCTATTCTCCTCCCTCTCCTCTTTCACCCATTTCTGAGAGCATTAGAATGCACCTGCCAAATATGGAAAGGCTGATTGGCCTTAACTATAAGGAATGGCTTCGCAATTGGAGACTGGTTCTCGTTATTGCTGGCAAGGTTCATCTCACCGAGTATCCGATCCCGGTTCCACCTGAATAAGTCATCATAAAGAGTTCTTATGATAAGCGCAACTTCTTAGTTGATGAATCCGATGAGATTCGTGACCTCATGTTATTGACCATTGACCCCGAGTTCCGTAAGGATTTTGAATCCTCAGGGCCATATGAGTTAATGCAGTCGGTTGAGGAAAGGTTCCAAAAACCAATTGAAGAGGAACGAGCTAGGATCTTCAAAATACTTGCAGAGTGCAAGCTAAAAGAAGGAAGTAGCATCGATTCGCATGTTCTTCAAATTGAAGCGTACATAGGTGAATTGTACAAGCTTGGTTATTCCATGAGTCATAAAATGAGTGTTTACATTTTACTCGCTTCGCTGACGAGTGAGTACGATCTGTTCATTCAAAAGTATAGAAAGGAAACCAGAAAAGGGCCTTTATGGAAATGCGTCCACTGTTGACTTTATACGAGTCACTCTTGGATAGGCATAGCTCCAATGGTTCAGCTACTTCTGGATTATGTCCAGTGAGAAGACGCAGCAAGAAACGATCCAGATCGTCTGGATATGTCTTAAGCTGGGAATCCACAGAATCGGATACAGTCGCGGAAAGATTGGAAGACGCTCCAAGGTCAAAATCTTTTGAAAGCTCAGGTATATCTAAAAAAACCTCAAAACTCTTGTTCCATAATTCCTTGATGCATAATGTGATAGTCACATTTTGGTTTGTATGCTGGGAATGAGTAGGGTACGGGACTTTGGCGCATAGGAACATAGTTGGATTGAATTTCCGGCTCATGTGGTTTTGAAGTTTAGTTAGATATTGAAATATTGTTATTAGCTTTTAGATACGTATGACATTGTCTATCATATAGTACTGTTGGGTGTTGAAATCAATAAATAGTCGAATAATGACTAAGGTTCTGTCAATAAATAGATTAACAATCACACAAGAATAATATAATGCAGTAAATGAACAAAGTGAAATGGATAACTTGTGCCAAATGCTTGATTATAATGTAGGGTTTTACAATGGGGTTTTCTATCTTGTAATCTTAAAATCTCGCATTCTACACAGTATGGTATCACTGATATTTATACTAAATCTCTGATACGCATAGTACAACCTTTTACAGAGAATATACTATCAGTGTACTAGCCAATAGGACAAGAGATTCATGCACCACGTATTGTACTATACGCGTGCACACAAAAAGGTTGACAGGCTGTGAAGTCTTCGGATCCTCCCTGCATCACACTTTGGAGTCTTCAGACTTTGGGGTCTTCTATTTCTTTATTACTTCGGAGGCATGGGCAGAAGGACTTCGAATGGTTGGGCACTTCAGCACAAATAGGCTCAACAATCTCCCCCTTTGTGTGAAGTGCATTCGAAGCCTATCTTTGTTGCTTGTAGTGTTTGATGAAGGCTTGCTTCAAAGTATACCTCACAGTCAACCACTAGTTGAGGTGTTCTCTCACTTGCTTCTTCTCCTACCAGTTGTTCACAAAACAGTTGTTCACCAGGGTCAGAACTTATTTGATAGACTCCGAAGGGAAGCGACCCATGAAGTCAATCTCGAAGAATTTGGTGACCAAAGTTTCATTGTCACTGGACAATCCTTTGAACACCACACCCAAGGGCTTATCAACAATTTGCCCAGCCTTCGGATGTTCAAAGTTTTCTATTGTGGTAGGTAGGGATGCAAGGGATTGGTTGAAGAGTTCAGCCACAACGATATCAAAACGGGCTACTCTTAGAAGATAGTTTCTGAAGAAGGAGGAGATGTGAGCTTTATCTAGTGCGAAGACCCCCATGTCTTCGCACTCATTGTCGGCTGAGAACTTGTGGATGTCAAGAAGAGATATGATGTCCGAAGGATTCATAATTGGGAAGTCAGCAATTGTGAACCTTGACTCTTCATCTTCATTTACACCCCACATACTCCTCTCCTTTCTTGATAGAGATTATTTTCACTATCTTCTTTGTACTCCATACATAAGCCGGAGCTTGAGTGTACTTTGCATGGAATGCAATTTTCCTGATCTTGAACTCGGTCATCTTCTCCTTTTCCTTAGGAACATGCCTTTCAAATTACAGAAAGGCAAAGGTCTTCAGATTGTAGGAGAGATCGAGTTGCTGGCTTTTGCTGTTCTTTGTATCAAGGCTCTTGAGTGGAAGCCTATTGTTTACATGAAAGTCAGTAAAACCAATGGTCTTGATCAGATCCTCGGTCCATGTAAGGTTATCAATGGCAATTCTGTTAATTTCGAGGATCTTCCTGTACTCCTCTTCCCTTTCCCGATTGACTTGCTCCATATGAGGAGCAATCCTGATTTCTTTTGCCAGAGGCTGAGAACTGGAACCACCTGCTTCAGTTGTCATTGTGGTTCCAAATGTGGGCCAGCCTTGGAGGGAATTGGAGGAATAAAGTGTGGTCTACCCAGGATTGATTGGTGGGTTGTTTGTTGTTCAGTGGTTATTGCTGGATCTGTGGAGGTTGGAGTCTTGAGAGCTTGAGACCCTGTGGCTTCTGATTCTCCCCCTTGTTCAGGATGAACAACGTGTTCACCCTGAGCAATCTACTAGGGTCTCCCTAGCTCAGCCTGAGACTTCTCCATTTTCAGGGAGACATTGATCATAGGTTGAAGTGCGTTTTTCAACTTATTGACCATGTCTGTGATGATGGTCTGGTTGGTAGTTCGGAGCTCCTTGGCAAAGGTAGTGACTGCGGAAGATGACAATTCCGCAGTGAGCTCTTCCACACATTTGTGGGCATCATACAGGTGTTTGGCAAACCCTGTTTGGTATTGTGAGTTGAAGGACTCAGTTGAGCCCCGAAGATCATGCAGCTCCTTGGTCACTTCGGAGTTTGATAACTCCATTTTTCTTACCAGCTCCTCAAATTTCTTATCATTTTGCTCCTTAAGGAGCCGGTGCTTCTCATCTATTTGCTCTACAGCAGCATTGAGCTTTCCTTCCACAGCTCTTTGAATTTCCAACTGTTTCTCCAGAACGCGTTGTTCCGAAGCCTTAACCAACTCTTCTATTTTCCTGGTTAAGGATTTTTGAACCTCTGCAATTAGGTCCTCAACACTAGCTTCAGGATTCTTTGTGGGATCGAAGCCAGTGTTAGATTGCATCAGGGCATCCAGTTTGCGGTTGAGGATTTTGAATTGTTTCCCCAATATGAAGTCTGTGTCATCCAGACTTTCTTCATCAACTTCTTCTATGGCAAGTGGTGCCATGTGAAAGATAGCCATGGTTTCTTCAGTGGATGGGGTTTGGTGAATGTAGAGGTTTCAAAATCAAAATCATCTTGGAATGGATAATCAGGTAATGATGTATCCAAACCAGAGGTGGGAATATTTAGGAATGTTTAGGAAGAGGAGGAGATGGGTGGTACAGTGGAGGATGTTGATTTTGGTGGTAGAGGAGGTGGTACTTCGGATGAAGTTGTATGGATTCTTGTTGTTTGTTGAGCTGTTGTGGGAGGAGGAGGAGGAGGTGTTGTTGTATGAGGAGGTGTAGGTGGTCTGGTTATTTTAGGTGGCGATGGTGGTATTATGGTATGTGGAGGAGTTGGTAGTCTGGTTTCATGGATGGGTGAGGATTGATGTTCATCCTCTTCCCCTTCTGGAATGGCTTTGGAGAGGTTTTTCTCAAACTCCGAAGACTCATCCCTGATGGCCAATTTCCTTGACCTCTTCGGTTGTTTCTTCTTGGGAGTGGTCTGATCCGAAGCTTTTCACTTCTTCTCTCCCTTCTTTGGACCACTGGGTCCACTATTAACTTTCTTCTTGCCCTTATCTCTTGTTTGGGCTTTTGTTGTTGTAATGTGGGTTTCTTCTTGAGTAATATCCCGAACAGGATATGGAATAATGAGAGTTTTCCTGTAGGTGTTTACCTCATTGCAATCAGTGGGTACTTTGGAGAGCATAACCTCAAGAATTTGGACACAGAAGATTGCCGGTTCATCATCAAGAGTAGGAATGGCAATAGGAGTGAATTTCATCTCTGTGAGAGAAGGATCAGGAACATATCCTGTTTTGCTAGTAGTGGGCATGGACAACAATCGCCTAGAATCTTGCGTTTGAGATTTCTGTCCCCTTCAAGCTATGGTTTATGTGGGAGCAGAAATCGGCCCAGAGAATCGATGCGAAATCTACTTTAACATCATAGTAGATTCCATAGAGGAGGCCTTGGAAGGAAAAGCTTGCCGAGTCCAAGCCAGAGGTTCTTCCAGAAAGACATCTAAGGAAGATACTGAAGACGTACCTCCATATATCAGGAAGTTGGTTTTTCTTGAAAGTGCTGATCCTTTCAAGAAGGGTTCATACCCCATCTCGTTGAACATGGCGACTAGTTGATCAGTAGACGGGACCACCATTTCCTTCGAGTTGTAAACTGGAAGACGGAGAGCTTCAACAAACTTCTCCTTGGTCAGTTGTACCTTCTTTGTCTTGCCCTTGGAGTCGACAGCATCATAAAACACAGATTTGGCTTGGTTGTTGGAGTCAAATAAAGCATTTGATGTGTAATGTGCGTAGTGAAACAGAGTCGCAGGGATAAAAGGAGTGTAGGTTAAAGCATAGCCGAAAATAGACCTTTTTAGACATTCCACTACTGTATCAATCGGTTGAGGGTAAAGCTTCAGATCGTTGCGGAGAACCAGATTAGCAGACTGGTTCTTGAGAACAGGGATGGAGATTGCTTCAGTAGTTTGAGATGATGCTTTAATCATTGTTGAAGTGTTGAGGAAGACGGGTGAACTTAGGGTTTTTGAGAGAATTTTTGGAGAGGAGTTTTGAGAGTAATGATCGCGTAAAGAGATGAACAGATGCGTCGTGAGGTATATATAGTATTCGTGGTCCCAAGGACATTTAATGCGCGTGAGAAATGGTCCACTAATAGTATGACACATCAGCATCCTGCCGTTCCACTTTCCCTGCAAAAACGTAACCGTACGTCTATTTGTCATCATTACTTGAAATTGAACTGCCATATTCACACGATCTTATTGTTGGGATTTGCCACGATTGTCTCAGTGACAGCTGTGTAACCACGGTTATTAAATTCAAAAGAATGTTTGTCTCTGAGATAATCATAAATGTGGAAATCATTTGAACAATAAATTGACTTCAGTTCCTTGAAGAAAATTGTGACCGTTATAAGTGCTCTTCGGAGTGAAATCATAATGTTATGATTAACTCCGAAGGGTGTTGATTTCACTTCGGTGGTTGACTGATCAATAAATTGACTTGTGATTGTGAAGTGTTTGTCAGTATACCGAAGTCCATTTGTTTTCTCATTGTTTTTCTATGATTTTACTTTTGAGTAATGCAACATGACATATATCCTTATCTTCCTGGAATATTACGAAAAGAAGATTTAACAAGTTAATGTTCAGAATCATTCGAATCATGTTGGAAGTCCATTTTTCATTTCGAAGTTTGTTTGATTCAATATCAGTCATGAATGTATAAGTCTAATCACCCCATCACTAACTTGACTTCGCATTTAGAAACATGTTTTGATTTGTACTTTTGTGCTTCAAATTTTTCATACATAATAATGATAACATCCTTTGCATTTGAAATTTAAAGAAATTTTCATTTTTGAATTGAACATCAGAAGTATTTTTAGAGATTGGATTGTTTTTTAAGAACCTTTTTGAAAAATCTATTCCCTTTCATCAATTGAAGTGTTTGGATACTAGGCACTGATGACAAGCCTTTGAGCTTCGTACACCACTCCAACTTTATCATTTAAGATATACTACTTGAAATGTTCATATTCTCTACAAAGTACTCGACTATGTTATAGGAGTTCCTTGTATTGTTTTTTAAAACAGAAGAATAAGCCTTTGAATGCTGATTTTTCTTTCTTTTGCATTCTCTTGTTTATCTTTTTGTCTTTGTTTGTTGTCTTTGATTCTTTTGACAAATTGTTTTCAGTTTTTCTTTTTGATAAATTTTCAATTTTCCCTTTTTATTATTTTTATTTTATTTATTTTATTTTTTATTTTGGATTTCCTTATCCGAAGATACAAAACATCACCATTTAGTTTCTTTCTTTGGTGCCTTTTGGTTTTGTTTTATACAATCCTTGAGTGTGAAAATCTTCTTGTAGTTCAATTTTGTACCATTAATGAAAAGAGATTTAAATTTGCTTATCAGACAATGTTGGTACTATCTTTGAAGAAAACTTCGGAACACTTGAGTTGTCCTGTGTAGTTTTGAGGCTACATGATTAATTTGAAGTTGAAGCGAGTCAAGTTCCGAATGGAGGTTAGAAATAGACATTATGTTAAGGATGTAGGAATCAAACAAGGCTTCAAATTGTAAAATAGCCTTAACCACACTTCGAAGTCTGTTTTCTTACCAATGTTTCAAGTTGATTCCCAAATACCTTTTAGTGCTATAAGGTATGATTATTAGAATCTAAAATCAAAGTTTTATCCTTTACTTGGTTAATTCATGAAAGTAAGATTAATCTTTGTTATTGTGCATCAGACTTTTCTCAAAACATAGTGTGAATGCATGAAGATTTTATTTTTCTTGTTTTGGAATTTTCTTTGACTTAAGAGCCTTTTATTTTTATCCTTAAGAAGCGAAGTCAAAATATGTTTAAGTGATTTTTCAATTTTCAAGAGTTTATTTTGACAGAAAATTTTGTTCCGCAGAGATCTGAAGTGATGTTTTGCTTCGGAGTGCTGCGGTGCAATTCTAAGTGATTTTTTCTTGTTTTACTCCGATGAGGTCCGAAGTAATAATTTACTTCGGAGTGCTGCAGGGTATTGTGATTTTGAAAATTTTTGAACTAAAGAAAATAGTAAGAGTGAGCAAATCTGAGATTTACTGAAGAGTGGATCCATCTATCATTCCAAGTCCACGAACTATTCTTGTGAATGCATCTTCATTCAGGGCCTTTGTGAAGATATCTGCCAATTGTTCTATAGTGTGAACAAAGTGCACCTCAATATTCCCCTCCTCAACATGACTTTTGATGAAGTGATAGCGAAGAGCTATATGCTTCGTCTTGGAATGTTAAACTGTATTATGGCATATACGAATTGCACTTTGGGAGTCACAGAATAAAAGAATTTTTCTCATGTTGATGACATAATCTTTCAATTGGCTTTGGATCCAAATGATTTGTGAGGTACATGCTGCAGCTGCTATATATTCGGCTTCTGCTGTGGAGATAGAGACACATGTTTGCTTCTTGGATTGCCAGCTAATTAGTTTTCCATCTAAAAATTGACAACCCCCCGAAGTGCTCTTGCGATTAATAGAGCAAGCAGCAAGATCTGAGTCTGAGTAAGCTTGTATGTAAAAGCGGGAGTTTGCTGGGTACCACAGGCCATAAGCAGGTGTGCCATGAAGATATCGAAAGATTGTCTTAACCGCAGCCATATGAGGTTCTCTTGGGTTAGCCTGATATCTTGCCCAATTGCAGACTGCGAACATGATATCAGGGCGACTGGCTGTAAGATAGAGCAGCGAACCAATCATACTTCAGTATTGCTGTATGTCTGTCTTCGGTTTGTCCAATGAAGGATTCAACCTTGTACCTGCAGGCAATGGAACTTTTGCTTTGGAGCAGTTAGTCATTCTGAAGCGTTCGAGCAAACTCTTCGTGTACTTTTGTTGATTGATGAATATCCCCTCCTTGGATTGTTTTATTTGTAATCCAAGAAAGAAGTTAATCTTTCCCATCATACTCATTTGAAATTTGCTTTTCATTAGTTTTTCAAAGTCTTTTGACAAATTGGGGTCAGTAGATCCAAAGATTATGTCATCTACATAGATTTGGACTAACATCAAATGAGATCCAACTTTCTTTCTAAAAAGTGTTGGATCCACTGAGCCTTGTTTAAAGTTTGATTCTTTTAAAAATTTAGTCAAGGTCTGATACCAAGCTCTTGGAGCTTGTTTTAAACCATAGACTGCCTTGTCTAGCACATAGCAATGATTCAGTGAATTTTACTTTCAAAGCCAGGTGGTTGTTCAACAAAAACGGTTTCCTCGAGATCACTATTCAGAAAGGCACATTTGGCATCCATTTGATAGACATCAAAGTTTTTATGTACAGCATAAGCTAAAAATATCCGAACTGATTCGAGTCTGGCAATAGGAGCAAATGTTTCTTCGTAGTCAATCCCCACCTGTTGACAATAACCCTTGACAACCAGCCTAGCCTTGTTCCGAACCACATTGCCTTCGGTGTCTAGTTTGTTCCTGTATACTGTTGGTCGTCGAATTACCAAACAAATAAAAGAGTAATGTAATATGGATGCAGTTTATAATGATGGGACAGAAATTGTGAAATGTCAAAAGACCTCTAAATACTCTTCAATTAAGAATAGTATAGTAGTGGTACGAGTCGAACCCAAGGGAATTGAGGTGAGTTAATCTCTTGCCAAGTTTTCACACTTCTAGAGATTGGGACAAAGAAATATAAAGTTCAAGGGGGGGGGGATTTGTCAAGTCGCTTGAATAACAGAAAATTAATAAGAATGTGATTAATATAATTAAACGGACATTCGGCTTCTAGTCTAATCAATTTTGTCGCATATTCGTACTTAAATGAAATTAAGAGTTAAGTAATGGTTCTTGTCAATGGAAAATGACAATAACACATCAACTTAGAAGAAATCCAAATTAATATGTTCAATACTTCAATGGTCTCTATTTGTGAAAGAAGTATTGTTTTCTCATATATAAGTGAATATCTCAATGGTCATCTTGAAGAGATAGATGTATCTCAACCGAGACAAGATACTACTTCTATACGAGTGTTATAATCCAAATTCAATATTCCGTCCCTTTAGATGAAGGAACTAAGAACAAGCATGTAATTTAAGACATAGAAATTAACCGGGACAAAAGAAACATGCATCACTAATATAGAACAAGGAATAACACTAAAATTCTATAAAAGGTATGCACAACACAATGGTCAACTAGTAATTAATGCTAAAATTGACCAAGAGTGACGCTTTATGTTCTTTTGTTGGTTCTTTACTTCTTAAGAACTTGATTGATCTCTCATTTCAAGCTTTAAACAAGTGAAGTTATTTCTAAGATGTTACCAACAATGATCTTCAAAACAATTGAAAATACATATAACTATAATTGGTTAACTACCGGAATAGAGTGATCGACTAAATTCCAAAGTAGGGACCAAATTTGTAATAAAATTTAAATGACAAAACTAAACCAAAACAGTTTTAATAACTTCAAAACTTCATTCCAAGCACAAATATTAATGACAAGAAAGATAAATGACTAAAAGCCGAATGTTATGAGATTTAGCCACTCATGTTAGCTAAAATCTGCATAATTGCAAATAAAGACAATAAAACTAACTAGGAAATTAAGAATAAGAGAGAGAGTATCTAAGTGTGTCAAGTGATGTTCAAGTGTGTTGATAACTCCTCTCAAATGCTCTATTTATAGTCCTCAAATGGCCCTGGAAAGATCTCAGATCGGATTAATCAAATGGTGAAAAATCCCATGCTTCAAAAGTTGATTTGCTGGAAGATTCCTGCTGCACATGGTCTACAGTGAGAGCACGAATCGTGCTCTTTCCTTCATGAAATGTGCACGACTCGTGCCATTCAAAGTACATTGCCATTTCTGACTTTCCAGCTTGAGCACGACTCGTGCTTATATACTCTATAAAAGAGCACGACTCGTGCTCCTTAACAGGGGCTTTTCGAGGCTAAATCTTCCGTCTCTTGTCCGATTTCCTTGAAACTTGGTGTGAGGCTTCCTTTTGACATTGTATGGTGGTCCATATTTTTTAATTCCTGTAAAACATACCATTTTATGCAAACAAATGGCTTTTGCTCCAAAATGAACACATTAGACCGAAAACATGCGTATAGCACGTTTTAAAGGCAATAAACGATGTTGAATGCGGTAAATAAACATATAAAAAGGTGTATAATTATACACCTATCATATACCCATTTGAGACCAATGATTGAGGCATTTGCAGGTTTTGGAATTAGCCTCCAAACTTTATTTCTTTCAAATTCTTCTAATTCCATCTGCATTGCTTCAATCCAGTTAGGGTGATCAATTGCATCTCTAACGTTCTTAGGTTCTACATTAGAAATAAAGACATTGAACATGCACAACTTCGAAGTTTTGTTAAGATCTGATTGCCTTTGGTGAAGTTGTGCACGAGTCAATACTTTATCTCGAACATTATCGAGGACAAGTGATGGAGGATGATTTCTCGTCCATTTGTCCAAAGGAGGATAATTTGGATCAAAGTCAGGAGGTCCTTCAGCATCGATGTCTTTGATGTCTGAGGGATGATTTCTCCCCCTTGACATGTGTTGGTGTTGAGGAACTGGTAGCTCTATCCGAAGCTATTGTTGTTGCTGAGTTCGGAGTGGCAATCTATGGCTCCCCCTGGACTGTTGGATACAGGGACATGATATTAGAGATTGCCTGAGGAGATGAGATAGGAGTGTTGGCTCCTCTTGGACTGTTGTTTGGCTCCCCCTCAATGGTAGCATTGCTTTCACTTTGGTTAGATGGCTCTCCCTCAACAAATGATGGTCTTTGTACACTACTTGTAGAGGAGTCATCAGGTCCATCTGTGAGCTTCGACAGTTCGAACTCATGATTATCAGGCGCCCTGGCTTCGGAGTCCACAGCTCTTACAGGTGGATCAAACAGAAGTGCGAAATCTGTGACAAATGTTGTGATTGGAACAGCATCCACAGCAGGCTTTGGAAAGATGGATGTCATGGGGAATGGGTGCAGGGACTTCTTGATGTAATAGTCGTCAATGGTGAGGTTACACGTTTCCTCAATCCTTCGTGTTCTCTTGTTCATGACTCTGTAGGCTTTTAAGTCTTGAGAGTAACCATGAAAGATTCCTTCTTCTGACTTATCATTGAACGTAGTCAGGTGATCCTTCAAGTTCAAGATAAAACATCTGCAACCTAAGATGTTAAGAAATTTGACACTTGGTTTTCTTCGGTTGAATACTTCGTAAGGTGTGATGTGAAATCGCTTGTGAATGTAAGATCTGTTTTGAGTAAAGCATGCAGTAGAAATAGCTTCGGCCCATAAGTACGTAGGCAAATTTGCAAAGTTTAGCATAGTTCTAGATGCTTCACATAAAGAACGATTTCTCCTTTCCACAACACCATTTTGTTGAGGAGTGTAGGGTGCAGAGAAGTTGTGACTAATTCCTCTTGTTTTCAAGAACCCATCCAAAGTTTGATTCTTGAACTCCAAACCGTTGTCACTGTGCATAGTTCGGACTTTCTTGTTGAGCATCAATTCCATTTTCTTTATGAGGTTGATGATTTCTTCAGCAACATCTGATTTGTTTCTTAGGAATAATACCCAAGTAAACCTTGAATAGTCATCAACCATCACAATAATGTATTTCTTCTTTCCAATTGACTCTACTGCGGATGGTCCACACAAATCCACGTAGAGAAGAGAAAGGGGTTCAGTGATTTTGGGATTGATTACTGTTGGATGCCTTTGTTTTGTTTGCTTGCCATGCTCACAAGCAGAACAAAGAGAGTCATTATCAAATTTGAGTGCAGGCATTCCACGAACCAAATCCATAGCCACTAACTTGTTTAAGTCTTTGAAGTTCAGATGAGCAAGTCTTTGGTGCCATAGCCAGCTGACATCGGAGTTGGCTTTTGAGAGAAGACACAAGGATTGCCCACCAGTTACAGGCTTTAGATTTAAGGGAAACATCGATCCCTTCCTTTCAGATTTCAGCAAGACTTCTTTTGTTTCTTCTTTTGTGATTACACTCCCTTGGTTGTTGAATGTAACAGCATTGCCCGTTCCAACCACCAATTGAGATATGCTCACAAGATTGTGTTTTAACCCTTCTACAAATGCAACTCGGCTGATTGTGAATTGGCCATTTGTTATTTTGCCGTATCCCCGAATTTGACATGTTTTATTATTGTCGAAGCGTACGTTTCCAGCATCATCCAAAGTTCTGTAGTCCCTGAGATATTCCTTCTTCCCAGTCATGTGTCTTGAGCAGCCACTATCCATGTACCATTTAGAGTCATACCGCTCATTTGACATCACCTGCAATTAATCAAGAAGGAGTTGGTACCCAATCAATCTTGGGTCCTCAGGGTAAGCAAATGATTCTTGAATCCATTTTTCTATTGCCTCTTCAGAAATTTCATTTGCATTTAAATTGATCAGATTCTCCGAAGCCTCATGTGATAAACATGATTCCGAAGTGTCTGAGCTTGATTCTGAAGAGCTTTTTGTTAAATCAGATGAGTCCGAAGTAACTGATAGAATACAATTCTTCGGAACCCATTTTTGTTTGGAAGATATTAACTTCGAGGATTTTGATGTTTTCTTTTTACTTGAGATTTTTGAATTCATTGAAGATTTTGAAGTTTTTGATTTTGCAATTAAGTTTTCTTTCAAATCATTCCTTTTCCAATTTCATTTGGATTTTTCAATTGTTGACTTCTTGAAATTGAACTGCATAGTGTAGATGTACAGAGGTACTCTTCATATGCCATTTTGAAGTCGTTTAATGAAAGATACTTATCTTTAAACATATCCAAATTTTTGTCCAGCCATTGGTGAAATGTATCTATCAAATTGTTTCCTTTTGAAAATGTTTTCTTCGTGGGTTTTTGGAATTTTGGATTGGGAAAGTTGGGGTTTGTAGGTGTGAAAGTTGGTTTGTCATTTTGACTTTTGACTTTTGAGACATTTGAGCAAAAGGGTTTTGTACCAGAAGTTGAAGCAATTGCTTCATTTTGTTTCAAATCTCCGAAGGGAGTTTTTCTTTTCACAAGATTCAAGGTTTGTTTTGTTTTCAAGTTCGCAACAACAGTTTTTTGAGTTGGTTTTGTAATCACTATTGTTGGTTTTGATTTTTGCAGAATTTATGGTCTTTTCAAGATTTGAGGTTTTTGTACCGAAGTTTTGTTGGTAAAGACTTTTGGTTTTGAAGCAACATTTTCCGAAGTTTGTGACAATGGTACACACTCATAAGATTCCATTAATTGAAAAACATCCATCTTCGGAGCTGAGGGTTTTTCCACAACTTGAATTTGTTTGTAGTTTCGATTTGTGTAGATATGTTTATCATTTTTGAGATGTAAAAGGTGTGAAATGTTTTTGGGAATCTTTTCTTTTTCATAACAAAGGCGGTTGTAAATGTTGTGACGATACAAGTCTTGTTTTCTTATGTTGATTTTCACTTCCATTCTCTCATTCATTTCGTTTTCAACCATTTTGGAAGATGAGAAGAATCCTTCGTTTGTAACTGTGGAGTTATCCTTTTCAAGAAGTTTTTCTAAATCGTTTTCAATTAAAGGTAATCCACCAGGTTTTACAAAAATTGCGTTTTTGAAGTAAGAAACCTTAGGATAGATACAGGCCACATTGACTAGCCTTTTTGAATCGTCCTTAAGATATTGATCATAAGAAGCACATTCATCTGAAATTTGTAATTTAGGCTTTGAAGTTTCTTTGTTTTCAAAAGTTTTCGATTCACAACCCATTTTTGTTTTTCCTTTCTCCACCGAAGACAGTTGTGAGATGTCTTCGGAGGGTGATTCGGATACAGAGGAAGATTTTAATAATGTCTAGGAGGAACAATCAATTTCCTCCATGTCCGAATCGCTTTCAGAATCCTTTTTAGAAATATTATTAACAATTTCTTTTTCCTTTGTTTCAAATAGAGGAACAACCTTTTTCAGGATTGGGATTTCTTGTGGTAATATTTTCAACAATTTATCAACAATGAGGTGTTTTTATACAGATATTAAACCATGTTTGTATGAGGGATTTGTGACTTCGGACCCAGATACAGTATATTCACATTCTTAGGATATGCTATCGACTTCCTTAAGTTTAAACTCAATAAAACGCAATAGTTGTCTATGTTGGACATTGCAAACATCAGCTGAATGATAAATTTGTGTAATATGAGCATATAATCGTTTTGCTGTTTCACAAAATATGTTTCGTTGTTTCAGGATTACATCATGATTGTTTAAAATTTTTTCTCTATTTTCCTCTAGCAGTGAGATTCTTAGATGGGATTTTTCTAGAGCTAGCTTCAGACTCTCAACTTTCCCCCTCAAGCTTAGAACCTCCTGCTCAGTGAGTATCTCCCTATTTTTAGCATCAACAAGTAATTTATGCATAACAGAGCAATCACGAGTTATTTCATTAATAATGGGAGTAGATAGAGAAATAGAAATTTTAAAAGATGAGAGGAGTTTGGATACCTGTTCTGGAATGGTTAGTCACGTGTCATTTGCCATCAAGCATACTTCCTCGTCATCATCCGAAGAGTCATCAAACCACGTCTTCGGAGTACCAGCAGCAATCATTTCATGTACCTCCGAAGTCACGAAACCAAGACCAGTAGTTGTTTTAACCTCCAGCATCTCTTCATCATCCATCTTCTCCGAAGTGTCTTTTAGAAAGCTCTTACTGACATCATAGGCCATGAAAGCACTATGAGTTCGCTTTCTCACTTCATCATCATCCGAGTCCAAAGACCAAACTTGATAAGATCCTTGATGATCATCAGCAGCCATTAAGGCTAGGTCTTTGGTCCTCACTCTAACTTCCTCCATTATTCTTACATAGTATGCTTCGTCCTTCACTTGTAGTTTCTTTTTGTTTTGTTTGCGAAGCATACAATCCTTTGCAAAATGATTCTTACCATGACAGTAGTTGCAGTCATAGCCTGAATTACCGGAGACCTTTTTCTCTTCGATTTTCTCCTTGGATGACTCCGAAGCCTGTTTTTCAGATGGCTTCGGGGTTGGAGATTTTAAGTTTTCATCATTCAGAGTAAATATTTCTGGTTTGGGTTTGGAGTTGAAGTTTGATTTGTTGACATTCTTGACAAAAGGCTTCCCAAAGTTGTTTTTAAAGAAAGGTTTCTTGAATCTACAATTGTTGGCGGCATAGAGAGCAACTGTTTCACCGTTATCATATACCATGTAGGCAGCAATGTCTTCATCACTTGTTTCTTCATCCTCTTTTGAACAAGGGCAAGTGGTCCAGAACCAGCCATTTCACTTCTACGACCACAACATCTGGTCGTGTGATTTTAGCAGATTGTACAGGGCAACCAACTTGTACTTATCAATATTCTCATAGGATTTTACCATGAGCATGATTGGTCTCCACTCCTTGCGAAGACTGTAAAGAAATTTAATATTGATCTCTTGTTGGCTTCTTGTTTTCCCGTACTTGTCTAAGGAGTAAATCATGTTGCTAAGACGTTCGTAACAGGTTTCTAGGGACTCATTTTCTTCTTGTTTGAAGTTCCCGAAGTCTGCAAGAATTTCTTGAACCTTGCTGGTATGAAGGATCTTATCTCCTCCAAAACGAAGTGGGAGATTATCCCACATCTCTTTGGCAGACTTTGCATCAGCAATGTGATGGCTGACATCAGGACCCAAACCGCTTCGTAGTTCACGCATGTCCCTTTCATCATTTTCAAGTTTCTTCATGTCAGCTGCATTAAGAACAACAGCTTCTTCTCCGTCAGGGACAACAAACCGACCAGCAATGTCTATATGAGGACCATCAGTCACAGACCTCCATAAGTCTTTGTCAAGCCCGATAAGATAGTCCTTCATTCTTCCGGCCCAATAATCATAGTAAGAGGTTACTAGAACGGGGGCTTTGGTTGCAGAACCAATGAGGTTTGCATAGTTGAGCATATTGGCATAAGTTGCTGTGAAATCAGTCATTTTGATAGATTTCAACGGGATCTTTTCAGTAAAAACAGGTAATAGAGATTTGCAACACTTGCGGAGTGCTAAATCTGAGAAACGATTCAAATCTAGAACTGAAGCAATGGAATAAAAGCTCTACTAACAGGTTTTTGAGCTGACTTGCTCTGATACCACTTGCTGGGTGTTGAAATCAATAGATAGTCGAATATTTGACTAAGGTTCTATCAATAACACAATAGATTAACAATCACACAAGAATAATATAATGCAGTAAATGAACAAAGTGAAATGGATAACTTGTGCCGAATGCTTGATTATAATGTAGGGTTTTACAATGGGGTTTTCTATCTTGTAATCTTACAATCTCGCATTCTACACGGTATGGTATCACTGATATTTATGCTAAATCAGTGATACGCATAGTACAACCTTTTACAGAGAATATCCCATCAGCGTACTATCTAATAATATAAGAGATTCATGCACCACGTATTGTACTATATGCGTGCACACAAAAAAGTTGACATGCTGTGAAGTCTTCAAATCCTCCGTGCATCACACTTCGGAGTCTTCAGACTTCGGGATCTTCTATTTCTTTATTACTTCGGAGACATGGGCAGAAGGACTTCGGATGGTTGGGCACTTCAGCACAAATAGGCTCAACAAGTACATTGTTCAAGGATTTTTGTTTGAATAAAATTGTCATTTTTTTAACACGTGTTGTTTGAGATTGTCCTTGAAACGTTATATGATTGTGTTGAATGCATGATTAGTAAAATCTTGAATATTGATGCATCCAAAACGTTTGGATTCAGGAATTGTGTCATCTATGATTTTTAATGTAAATGTTATAAAAATCAATTCAACCAAAGGTCCAGTTGGACAGAACTTTGGAATCATTTGACTTAGAGTCTCATGATGAATTGAGTTGTTAATGTGTCAAGAAATGAATCAACCAAAGATCCAGCTGGATAGGACTTTGGAATTATTTGACTTAGAGTCAGATGATGATTAAGTTCTTTATAAAGCACATGTGGCAAGAATTGAATCACCCAAAGATCCAGATGATAGGATTTTGGAATCAGTTGACTTAGAGTCAAGTGATGATTGCAAGTCTTGAACAGAACTAACAAAGTCATAAATTTACATAAATATGTAAAAGACAATTAGATTAGGAGCAACGAACACACCAGTTGCTGTGTATTGCTCGAATCATCAAATATAACACAATTGTTTGTACTTCACAATATTTGTCATTCGGTATGATGAATATGGCCCCGCCTATTAGAATAAGCGATTGAATTGAAACCTTGAACAGTTCAAGGACTTCAAATAAAGTACAAGATCCACAAAACCTGAGTAACACATAAACTGGGAAAATGTTTCATAGTTCATTCTCTTCCAAGAACATTAATAGTTATAATGTGTCTTAGGCTGGGAAGTTAATCGCGCTGGTATAGCGCCGGTATCGCGGTTCTCGCTGATTTTTAGAATAGCGGTTTATTTTAGCGGTTAGTTATCGCGGTTTCGCTATTTGCGCCGCTATTTAGCGCGAGAACCGCAATACCACCGATATACCACCGCGAGAACCGCAATACCACCGATATACCACCGCGAGAACCACAATACCACCGCGAGAACCGCAATACCACCGATATACCACCGCTATACCACCGCGATTACATATTAATTCTACTACTAGTAGTATAATATATAAATTCTACATAATTTATACATATTACTAAAAGCCGCTATATCACCGCTATACCACCGCGAGAACCGCAAAATTAAATATCGTTTGGTTACCGCGATTATAGTTTTCACCGCGATAACTGCATAGGTCTTAGGGAAGATGATGGAGCATTGGTCGAAACAGTTCGATCCTCGATGTATGAGATACATTGTTAATTAGTTTCCGATAAATTGAATACTAAACCAGTCAGACCATATTTCAACCACATTCTAGACTAAGTAGGTTTTGGAGACACTGCCTGAAATGTGAAGTTTGGATTATCCAACATGCACATAGAGAGTCCAGGGTCTTGTAGTGTTCGTCCGAACCTCATGACTAGCCTGAACCGAACAGCAATGTCGTTTCACTGCCTATCCCGCTATACCTGTAAAAGAAGAGCTCTGTTAGAAAGAACTCATGTTCTGAGGAAACAGTGGGAGTTGGGACAGTCCTAAATGAGTTCAGGAGTAGCCAAGTGAAAGAACCTTTAGTCATCACTAGGCTTAGAGCAGAAATCATATTTCTGTTTCAACACTAACATAATCTTCTCATGACCAGTACTACTAATCACCATCATAAGTAGTTATGATCGAGGTGACATACCATTTGGTGGTGAAACACTATAGTTGGTACGGATTATCAATCCAACTACTTGGAAGCATTGGTGAGCTCGGTTGCTGCCAATTAAGAGAACCTTAGGGCGAGATACAGTCTATGTGGCATTTTGATTGATTTTACACCTGGTCTAAAGACCAGTGGGAGTAATTGAATCATCAAAAGAAAGCAGCATGGACAGAAACGTACCTTTAGAACATCTGGTTGAGTGAGACGATACCCAGAGTCAAGTAATTGATTCCGGGATAAGCGCTCTCAATAGAAGATGAAATCTGAAAGGATACTGCATGACACATTGTAATTCGTTAGTGGAGCGCGTGTGGATCATCGGCACACTAATAGGGACTCACAAAGAGTGTCCCAGTACAAAGGTACATGGACCCGGGAATACCCAACGGGCATCTCGCAAGAAAGGATATTCGGATTCTTAAAATATGCAAAAGGATTGGATTTTGAGAAAGGGCTGAAACATTTCCATTAAGATGTCAGAAAGGTTTGGATTCTCAAAATGTGCCATAAGTTCTGGTTTTTATGAATAGTCCATAATAGTGTCAAAGTCAGTAGGAGTGTCGCTATTATCTACTATCTCCATATGTGTGTTACATATTGTTTCTAGGAAACGTCTCTTTTCATTACAAAGTGATACGCCATACTCAGGTGGTTGCAAACGTCTATGAGATAGATTGAAACTCTGCCAGAATGATCTTGATGAGATTCAAGATGCATAGCCCCGGAAAAGGAGTTTTCTATCATTGCAAAGTGTGATAATTTGGCATGAGAGATATAAAGAAGGTGCAATATACTCACATAATCCACATACATCTATCAGATAGATGTTATCATCAGTATAGACCTAGCCATAGTAAGCATAATCTTGGTAATATTTAAGATGCAAGAGAAAGTCTCCCAAAGGAAATGATTATTAAAAGTCGCGACACAAGGATTATAAGTAATCCTAAGATTCCAAAAGGGTTTGGAATAATATTAGATCGAATTCCACGAGTTTCTTGGATCGATCAGAAGTGTCATGAACATGTCCTGATGACTTAATGCTTAGAGCATAGTGAGTCAGATTCAGGATATGACCTGGCTAGGAATACTTAATGGATTCTATACATACGTGAGAAATCATTGGAAAATGACTGGGGTGGATGTTAATAGCAATTTGAAAAGAGTTTCAAAATAAGTAAAAGGACTTAATGGTTAAAGAGTTTCGTTGGCATTTCGATGGAGCGCGTGGGGGTCACCGGCACATCGTAACACCACGAAATAGTCTTAGGGTGCAGTCATGTGGACTAAAGATCCCGAGAACCATGGAAAGTCACAGTTCATAGAATGGAGTTGTTAGTGATAATGACAGTATGACCAAATTGAAATATCATCGGAAGGATGTCCGATTGGATAAAGTGTATAAATGTATGACATTTGGATACATAGAGAGAGTGAAAGGTCATGTAGACATAGATACATGACACGAATTAAAAGTTTAAAAGGAATCTAGAAACCAATAATAGTTTTATGAAAAAATCTGACTTGGTGATTACCTCGTGGAGACTTGGTAATTAGCAAGAGTAGCTACCAGTCAGATTTTAAGTTTCATTTTTGCATGTTTCACTTCCCGAATAATTTGATTATTCAAAGGTCCACAGTCGCTCATATTTTTAGAGAGTAAGTATGAACGAAGACTGTCGTGAATTGGTTTGTAGATTGTCTAAGGAGTTAGACATTGCAGTAAGACTGCTACAACGTTCACGAGTACTTAGAAATAGATATTTGAGTATTAGATAAACCCGTGCTCAATAGATTGTTTCATGGATTACATCACGAGCAATGTTGAGACGATAATATCTTATGATATTAAAGCGGAGAGATATGAGTTGACATTTGCAACTCATTTGTGCTTTGATAAATTGTAAACGCATTGGTAACTCGATGTTATAAAACACATTGTTGTGTACGATGTTGACAAGTAAAAGACACAAGCATATGAGTCGAAACTTATTCGTTCCTTGACCCTGATAGGGAAACATATATTTATAGGCCTCTCGATGATTTTGAAGTTGACTAAAGTGCTAGCAGAATCGATGTGTTCAATTAGAAGTCTTAAAGTAATAAGCAGAATCGAAGATCAGGAAACAGAGTATAAGACAGAGATTGATCTCAATCCATGTCTCGTGTCTAGAAATATCTTGTTGGACAAAGGATCATCAGATCACTTATCTTTGGACAGAACTGACTGGGTCAGAGTTCAGGAACAGTTTCTAGGAAACTGATATTAATCAGAAGGTAAATGGACAATTAAAGTCATAGACTTATCCAAGTGGGAGACTGTTGGATTTGGTGTCTAAGCCATGACTTATAATTGTATTTATCTTGTTAAATGAAGCAAAGTCCATTTGGGTTGCCCTCATAGCTGGAGGTTTAGTGTAGAGTTCAGTAGAGAGAAAGGTTGATTTATTAATTGTTTAATAAACCAATAGAAATAAATAAATAGTTTATTAATATATTGAAGTGTTCATATATTAATTAGAAACTATAATAATTAATTAAGATTTAATCTAGAATTAATTGGATATAATTTGGGGATTAAATTAATTAATTAAAAGTGCAGGGACTCGTTTGTATTTATTCAATAGTTGAATAACTGGCAAAGAAAAGTCCAGGGGCCAAAAGTGGCGCCACCCTGGAGGCTCCTCTAGGGTTGGCAAAAACCCTAATTAGGGTTTGGGGATCTGGTCCAAGTGGTCAACAGGCTTGCCCACTTTGGAGGCTCCCTAGGGTTTCAGCTGTAACCCTAGGAGGCTATAAAAGGAACCCCCTGGCACCCTTATTTCCTACGCCAACTTCGCTCTAAGATTACTCTGTTGGACTCTCTTCTCCATTGCTTGGGTGTGACTTTCATTTGAGGCAGTATCTCTTTGATGCTAGCTTCAAGCACAAGATCAAAAGGTTGGTAACTCTTGGTTTGATCCTTAGAAATTATTTCTTGGCCTTAGGTTTTATTATTATGTCTTCATAGAAGAAAACATAGATCTTATTAGGGTTGCATGTGAACCTAGGAATTTTGTTTGTTCATTGATTGCTTAAAAACCCTTCAAACATACCACTGCTAAAGCATATTTAAGTCCCTACTAAATACTATGTATGTTGAATCCCCCTCCGTACCACATTCAACAAATCGAGGTTAAATATACACACAAGTATCTCACCACTTATAATGGTCCCTGTGGTTTCACAGGATATCAACTTTAGTCCTTAACTTTCAAAAACCTCAAGGATAGTCCTTGTGGTTTGAAATACACACACGAGTATCTCACCACCTTCAAAGCACATACGTCTTCTATATCCTCCGACAACCAAATTCGGGTCTGACTCCCAACCCATCTCCATCAGTCACAAAATCGGTGGAGAAATCAAGGGCGATGGTGCAAGACCCTAATCCCGAGAAGTCCAAGTTTCAGTTTTTAAAAGTCGAAGTTTGCGAATTAGGGAAAACAAAATTCAGGAAAAAGGTGCAGGGGGCCATTGGCGCCGCTAATGGCCCTGTATGGGCCAAAACCCTAGATTTTTCATGTTGGGCCATATTTAAGGATGTGGAAACCCTAGGGCAGCCGTTTTTGGTCATTCTCCAGCCTCCAAGTCATCCTTTTGCTCTCTCAAGTCATTTTAGATGAGTTTTTGGTGATTTATGGTGTATTCCTTGGATTTTTTAAGATCTAGAAGAAACAAGAAGGAATAAGAGAAGAAGAATGTGTTGGCAAGAAGGAAATAGCTTCTTTATTATCTCTGGACCATTGTAAGTGTCCTTACTCAATGTCATCTTTGTTATTTTTCTTGTTTTGAGCTTAAAAGCTTTTTTATTGCATTGTTGAGGCCACGATGGTTCCATTATTAGACTTGGGAAAGGTTTTGAGGCAAAAGGATTGATTTATCTCCTCTTTGTTTCTGAATCTTTGAGTTAAACCCAACCTAGCCTTGTTAAGTATGGATTTGGATAGGTTAAGCTTGGAAACCACCATTTTTGGAAGAGGATATTGCTCATGAGCTTGTTTAGCCATGATTGTGAAGGGTTTCTATGCAATCAAGAACACAAAAATTTCTATGGTTCACATGCAACCCTAATAAGATCTATGTTTTCTTCTATGAAGATAATAAACTAAAACCTAAAGGAACAATTTATTTCTAAAGATCAAAACTGAGAAACCAACCTTTTGATCTTATGATCCTTGAAGCTAGCAGCAAAAGAATCCTACCTCAAATGCAAGTCACACCCAAAGCAATGGAGAAGACAGTCCAGCAGAGTAATCTTGGTGAAAATGGCATAGGTTTTAGGTGGCCAGGTGCCTCCTTTTATAGCCTCCAAGGGTTACAGTCAAAACCCTAAGGAGCCTCCAAATGGACAAGCATGTTAACCATTTGGACAAGGCTTTCCTTAACCCTAATTAGGGTTTCGAAATATGAGTGTACACTCATAATTTTGCCAACTTAGGCCCTTCCACTGGTTGGCCAGATTATTCAACTATTGAATAAATGCTGATGTGTTTTCAGACATATATATTTATATACCCCAAAATGATATCACTTGTTTTCTAGAATACTGAGGTTAATTATTATCTTTGTAATGTCTTTGCATAAGTTTTGAATTTATAACAGGGAAATACCATGAATGAAAACAACACAACTAGGCAAGTGTACCTAATCAGTTGTAATATAGTAATGGTAAGTCCAGGTCGAACCCAAGGGAATTGGTTTAAATTAAAGAAAATCAATTATCAATTAACAATCTATAATATCAACAAAAGAGATAAGAGGGGGGAATTTGTGTAATTGAATTTGTGAAGAGATTGTAACAACAAATGAGTAAGTGAATGATAACAAGGTTGAAGTTAAACCGAACAGATAGTTTGAACAAATATGCTTTTACTCAGAGGTGATTACTTCTTATAACAATATTCTGATTGATAATAATGTGCAATGGATATTAACAAGTTAAATACCGATTTCTAAGTTAAACAGATGTCTTGGTCCAACAATCTAATTTTATGATTAAAAAGGATTATTAATTCCATTGGTCCTGTAAATTAATTATTCCAATTAATCATTTCATTAGTTCGTACTCCGCATGATTTATTTGTGGTTTTTGATATCAATGGTCATGAAAATCAAAATGAATTGTATAGTTTGGTCCACTAATACAGTTTAGACATATGCATATAAGATTCTTTCTTTGTAACTTAACCTAGGATTTGGTCTATCACTAGTCATAAATATATATGAATCATATATATTATGATACAAGTTAATTTAGTAAGAATGGTCATCTATACTAAATATAACTCAGTTATAAGTTTAAAAGATAAATTCTTAATACGCATTAGTCGGTTAAATAAACATGCAAAGTAAATTATAAAACATGCAATATCCGATTTTATATCAATCAAAACATAATTATAAGTTTCATCTAATCTAAGTAAAAGCACAAAGGAATTACTCCATAATCATAAACATGCAACACACTAAATATTTAAGAAAGCTAAACATAGTAAGCAAACCGAATATCCGAGCTATGATGTTTCTTGATCGTTCGTGGCTACCGCTGGCAAAGCTTCATTTCTTGAGAAGGGAGGTCGAGATGAGGGTTATAGAGGGTGAGATTCTCCAGGTATAGAGTTTTTGTATCTGAATGTATGTCTAAAACAACAAGAGAAAGCCTCTATTTATAGTATTGCCCAGCGAGGATCGAGTCGCGATCCTATAGAGGATCGGGTCGCGATCTTGAAGATAATGCGCATCTCAGTTGGCCACTTCCCCGACTTAGTGGACTGTAGTTGGTAGGTCGGGTCGCGATCCTCGAGGAGATCGGGTCGCGATCTCTGTAAGGTCGCGATTTTTAGCCGTATGTCGCGATCCTTTGGTCAGCATTGGTCACGCATTCGTCAGTCGATAGGGTCGCGATCATCATGGTGATAGGGTCACGATCTAAGCCCTGATGGAATTATTTCTTCGTCTTTTCACCCAAAATACGCTCTTTTTGGCTCTTCCTTTCTCGATAGTTCTTTTACTCCTTTTTCTTCATTCCAATGCTTGAATTCAGCTCCTTCTTCTTCATATAGCAATTTCTCCTGTGTTTTGGTAATTAAAATGATTAAGTACCTTTTATCTTGAAATTAAACCAAAAACACATATTTAAGCACTTGATATTGCCCGAAATATATGTATAAATGAGGCAATATCAAAATACCCTACACTTGAACTTTGCTTGTCCTCGAGCAAACTACAATTTAAAACTCAGCGAAGAATTTTTATATCCAAACAACTTTCCAATTGTTATCACAGATCTAGCATTATTTACCGATGTTAAGAATAAAGTTTTAAGAATAAACATAGTAGATTATACCTAGTCTTATGCACGTATTTCTAACCTTCCAAAATTTTACATAAAATCTATTTCTATTAATGACAAATGTTTAGATTGACAAATACTCATTTTTACATAACATTGAATACACCCTTAAAATTTTCTTTTACCTCAAGATCTTTTGTCAGGTTTCCCAAAATTTATGCTGGACTAAGTTTATCAAGTTCATTTATTTTCTTCATTTTTACCGTACCTTTTAAACTCGTGACTTTCTATGGAACTTTTGATTACAAATTTTCAACTCACAACTGTACAGAGTTTACTAATTCAAATTCCAAAGGCCACTAAGGAAATCCCATGACTTTCGATGACACCCGTGTAGCGAGCTTTCGACAATATTATCCCAAACCAGTTGGTTTTAGGTAATAAGGAGTAGAAATGCCCGTGGGCCCCATTTTATGTCTACTTGCTCGAATGTCAAAGGTTACTGATTGAATTTCCTTCCTGAGTCTCAATCTTATGGTGTCACATTACTTGATTCTTGCTTTTCATTAGATTTCTCATTTGAAGTTCTTTTAACGAGGCTATTTTCCTCAATTTAGTCATAGCATTCGCACGATTTAGGGAAACTGACTCAACCTGTTTTGACAAAACTTGATTTTTAATGGGTCTATTTCGTTATTTATGCAAAACCTTTTGTAATTATCATTCTAACTACTTGTCATTTAAAGAATTAAATTTTATATGAAAATATTGAAAAACTAGAAAATAAGAGCATAAAATCAAGTTTAACCTACGAATTTATTTTCAAAACATTTTTCTTAACAATTACCTTCTTAGCATTCAATTTTTGGAAAAGATGTTTAAGATAAAAATTTTGACTTGGCTCAGTTAATTATTGCAGTTTTGACTCGTTTACCCTACACTTATTTTATACAATAATTTCATTGTATATATCTTTTAAATCATAGAGGAGTTTTAATTGGAATGGACTCCCCTTGGGTAATGAGTCGTTTTGTGTTAAGGACATTTTCCACAGAATAAAATTTGCTGAACTGACTGCCAGCGTCTGTTTAAACCTGAATTCTGCATTCATGCTCAGAAAAAAATATCAACCACACCATGAAAAACACACCACACTAAAATAAAATTCAAATATATCAAATGTAATTAAACACACAAAAATAAATATCACTCATCAACATCATCAAAAACGGAACCTGAGGTACCGGTGCCATCGCCATAGTCCTGCAGATAATCTGATGGTTCAAACCAAGTGGGAACAGGAGGAACATAAGTCGGGTATGGAATAGATGGCTGGAACCCCTGACTATCGTAGAACTCCTGCATGCTGCGCGATACCCACTGATCATGTACCTGTCTCCTCAGAATATCGCGATCTAGCCTCTGCATGTCGCGCTCTATCCGTCGCATGTCACGCTCTCTGCTCAAATCCATCCTACTCATCTGCTGGGATAAGTAGCGTAGATCGATCTCCTACTCTGGGGCATCCTGTTGTATCGGAGATCTCTGCCGGCGTCGACAGTGAGCACCGGGGGCTCGCTGAGGCTGCGGCTGCGGCTCTGGGTCTGGCTGTGGCTCGGGCTCGGGCTCGGGCTGAGCGTCCATGTCATCTCCCTGCTCAACAGGGTCATCCTCTCGAATGTGATCGTCCTGATCGATCACTCTCATCTGATATAAGTAGCTCCTGTTCATAAAGCGAGGATCTGACCTGGTGAGTCCCCGTGCGTGTGGAGAAGAAAAGATGTCATACGACATGGCCAGTCTAGAGATAAGATGCCCTCCAGAGATGGGGCTATTCTTCTTTGCCCCTTTTGCCTTCCTGGAAAGGAAAACTGCCAACGTGTATGGAACGTTGAGGCACACACCCTCAGATATCAGGCACCATAGATAGAAGACATCGTCCACTGGCACCTTATCGCTTCCTTTACGGTGATTAACCGTAGAAGCGACGAGTCTGTGAAGCACACGGTGGACAGGGGAGCGGATCATGCTCTCCACCGCGGTGTGTGAGTCATATGCCTCATTGGCTAGCATACCCCAAGCATCTGCCAAGCGGAAATCCTCGGGCGGGATCCTAAGGCATGCCTCGAAGAAAGTAGAAAACATAGGCGAGGCAGTCTCCTCCCTGGTGTACAGCCCTAGGCGTATCCCTAGCTCCATCACGCTGCACTCGCGGCTAACTCCCCCCAGTCTGAAAGAGAAAGCCGTCATATCCGATAATTCCCTGTACTGCTCGAATTGTACAGTGGATAGGAACTCCAGTGTAATCTCTGTGAATATGGGCTCCTGGAAGTGGAATAGTCTGTCCCACGCATGGCATGTAAATCCGGTTGCGGCGTGAATTTTTGTTGTGAACGGTGCCAAACGGTGGTGTAGCCCGATCGTAGCCGCGTATTCCCAATCCAGAGAGGGGGCACATGAACGTCTTTTTTATGAATCCTGCCCAGTTCTCCAAAGTATCTTTGTCTCCTCGCATTGCTAATTGTTGTTGGAAATTGTAGCCATGTATGCGAAGGTAACTCCTCGGCTAGTGGGTTTTGTTCCCCTCTTCCTGCCATTTATCTGTGAAATAAGAAATAAAAATAAATAGAAAAGAATTAGCTTGAAAATAAAATAAAATTTTCCCCTGATCAGAGATCGGGTCGCGATAACCTCGTGGGTCGGGTCGCGATCAGGGTGCAATCGGGATGGTCAGTCCGGATCCTGGTCGATGTCGGGTCGCGATCTTCATCCGGATCGGGTCGCGATCGTCGGATGGGTCGGGTTTTGGGTTCGCGATCTTTGAATATAGGGACGAGATCATAGGGTCGCGACTAAAGATTTGGTCCGGTGACTTTCAAGAGTAGGGTCGCGATCTTGGAACCCTATCGACGATCGGGTCGTGATCGACGAACAACTTCAGGGGAAATTCATATATCGGGACACGACTGAAGAACACTTCAAGGATCGGGATGTGATCGATGAATTTATGCAATAAAGTTCCATCATCGGGTCTTGATCCATGAATTTCTTCAAGGATAGGGTCGCGATCCTTGAATGTCCGACCCTAACTTCCGATTTTCGACATTTTTCAAGTTAAATCTTAACTATCTAAGAGGGTTTTAACTAGTTTATTTAGTTCTCGGATAGATCTAACATCTAAATGGGCAAATAACATTCAAAACCGAGAATCAAATAAAACCTAATTTTATTTCAGTTATCAAAAAATATCTACCAATTTCGTAATGTAAATCGAAAAGGAATCGAGGGTTTACATACCTTGCTTGATGATTACGGATCTAGAAAAACTGGAAAAAACTCGCTCGCGATTTTACCGTGGAGATCGGGAAGCGATTGTGGGGTAAATTGAAGCCAAATGACCGGATCTGTTTTTAACCCTCGCGTATCGTCGGGTCGCGATCAGGTACTGGGTCGGGTCGTGATCTGTTAAAAATTACGGGCTTGGGCTTTCCGGTTCGCTTGAGATCGCGTCCCTACAGGCCTTAGGATCGGGTCGCGATCCGCATCTGTGGCGTTTTCCTCCTCTTGTTTTTCCATTGATGATCTTTATTATTATTATTTATCTATTATTATTATTATTATTTTTATCTTTATTATTTATTTATCACACAACATAAAATTAAATTGTCTTAAAATTATTACAAACCAACAAATAAAAATTAATGTCTTTTCCTCGCACTGCTTTCCTTATCTGGGTCGAAAGCTCAGACCCGTACCCCTGTTTTTAAATTTTTAAATGTTTGAGAGGGGTACATCCTCTCCTTCCTCACAACGGACTCCTTGTTCGTAGTGCTTCACCCGGTGTCCGTTAACCTTGAAGCTTACGTCGTTCTTGTCTATTAATTCAACAGTACCGTATGGAAATACGGTTTTCACTTTGTATGGCTCATACCACCTTGACTTGAGTTTTCCTGGAAATAACTTCAATCTCGAGTTATATAAAAGTACCTGATCTCCTGGTGCAATTTTTGTCTTCTTTTGCAATCGTGCGTCATGCCATTTCTTGGTGCGATTTTTGTAAATTAAGGAATTCTCATATGCCTCGTTCCTTAATTCTTCTAATTCGTTTATCTGCATTAAACGGTTAGAACGGATATATGTTTCATCTAAATCACAGTTTTTCAACGCCCAGTATGCTTTATGTTCTATCTCCACAGGTAAATGACATGTTTTACCGTATATTAACCTATATGGTGTCGTACCAATAGGTGTTTTATAAGCTGTTCTAAAAGCCCATAAAGCATCATCGAGTTTATTAGACCATTCTTTCTTATTGGTACCAATTGATTTTTCCAGAATTCTTTTTATTGCTCTATTCGTGACTTCAGTTTGCCCACTGGTTTGTGGGTGATAAGGGGTTGCAAATCTGTGTTGAACTCCATATTTTTTAAGAGTTTTTTCGAGTTGTGCATTTGCAAAATGAGTTCCCCTGTCACTGATTAGAGCTTTTGGTACACCAAATCGTGAAAACAATTTTTTTAGAAATTTTACTACAACTCGTGCGTCATTAGTGGGTAAAGCCTGGGCTTCAACCCATTTTGACACATAGTCGACAGCAACTAAAATATATTTGTTTCCACTTGAATTTGGGAATGGTCCCATAAAATCGATTCCCCAAATATCAAAAATTTCACAAACCTGTATACTTACCTGTGGCATTTCGTTTCTGGATGAGATGTTTCCTGATCGCTGGCATGAATCACATTCTTTCACATACCTCTTGGTGTCCTTGAAAATTGTTGGCCAATAAAATCCGGCTTCGAATATCTTTCTCGCTGTGTAATTTGCACTATGGTATCCTCCAACTGGTCCTTGATGACAATGTTCCAGGATATTTTGAATTTCTTTTCCATAGACACATCTTCTAATTATATTGTCCGCATTGACTCGAAATAGATACGGATCGTCCCAGAAGTAATGTTTTACATCTGTGAAGAATTTCTTTTTCTGTTGATGTGTCATTCCTTTCAGAAGTACTCCTGCAGCCAAATAATTAACTATGTCAGCGTACCAAAGAAGTTCTGTGTCTACATTCAATAGGTATTCATCAGGAAAATTATCGTTGATGTCTGTTTCCTTAAGCTGTTCCATCCTTGGGTTTTCCAGTCTGGACAAGTGGTCCGCTGCTACATTTTCCATTCCTGGTTTGTCTTTTATCTCCATATCAAATTCTTGTAATAGGAGGATCCAACGTATGAGTCTTGGTTTTGCGTCCTGTTTTGAAAACAAATATTTTAAAGCAGAGTGATCTGTAAAGACAGTTGTTTTAGACAAGATTAGGTATGGCCTGAATTTATCAAATGCATAAACCACTGCTAGTAATTCCTTTTCTGTTGTTGTATAATTTTCTTGAGCTGGATTAAGAGTTTTACTAGCATAAAAGATAGGTTGGAAATGTTTTTCCATCCTTTGTCCAAGTACTGCTCCAACTGCATAGTCGCTTGCATCACACATCAATTCAAAAGGTAAATTCCAATTTGGTGCAATTAGAATTGCAGACGAGACCAATTTTTCTTTTAAAGTGTTGAAAGAATTTAAACATTCTGTTGAAAATTCAAATTTTGCTTCTTTCAATAGTAACTGAGTTAATGGTCTCGCTATTTTTGAAAAATCCTTTATGAATCGACGATAAAATCCTACATGTCCTAGGAAACTTCTCACTCCCTTCACGCTTGTAAGGGGTGGTAATTTTGAAACAGTTTCCACTTTGGCCTTGTCCACTTCTATTCCTTGCTTTGACACCTTATGTCCAAGAACTATTCCTTCTTGAACCATGAAATTACACTTCTCCCAATTCAACACCAAGTTAGTTTTCTCGCATCTTTCAAGCATTTTATCAAGACTGGTTAAACATTCATCAAAAGTATCTCCAAATACAGAAAAGTCATCCATAAATACCTCCATAAAATCCCCTACCATTTCGTGAAATATGGCAGTCATGCATCTCTGAAATGTTGCTGGTGCATTGCAGAGTCCAAATGGCATCATTCGGTATGTAAAAGTTCCATAGGGACATGTGAAGGTGGTTTTTTCTTGATCCAGCGGATCGATCGGGATCTGAAAATATCCTGAAAAACCATCTAAAAAACAATAGTAAGTTTTTCCAGCAAGCCTTTCAAGCATTTGATCAATAAACGGTAATGGAAAGTGGTCTTTGCGAGTAGCATCATTTAATTTACGGTAGTCTATGCATACTCTCCATCCGGTTACTGTTCTTGTGGGGATTAATTCGTATTTTTCATTTTTTAAGACGGTGATTCCTCCTTTTTTTGGCACTACATGAATGGGACTGACCCATGGACTGTCTGAGATGGGGTATATGATCCCTGAATCTAGCAATTTTACAACCTCTTTTCTTACAACTTCTTGCATTATAGGATTTAAATGTCTCTGGGGTTGTATTTTAGGCTTGGTTTCATCTTCCATGAGAATTTTATGGGAACAGTATGAAGGACTTATTCCCTTAATATCTGAGATTTTCCAGGCTATGGCACTCTTTCTTTTCTTGAGGACAGCTACCAACTTCGTTTTTTCTGCAGATGACAAAGAAGCATTTATTATTACAGGGAATTGCATGTTTTCATCTAGATAAGCATATTCAAGATGAGGAGGTAAAGTATTGAGATTAGGAGTTTTTGGCTCTGAGTCTTGATTCTCGTTGCTTGTAGACGAATTACTGGGCACTTTTCCTTCTTCTAGTAATTTTTCTATTTTCTCAATCTCCTCGTTGGCGTTAAATTCTTCTTCTTCCATAGGCAGCATGCTTTCTAGATTTCTTTTCTCTAATTCCTGCAACTCATTCTCCAAAATGGTGTCAAAAGTATCAATGAAATACACCGCATCATCACATGTCTTTGAATGTTTCATGGATTGATCAATTCCAAATGTTATTGCATCAGTTCCAACTCTAAGTGTGAGCTTAGATTCACGGATGTCCACTAACGCTCTTGCTGTGCTTAAGAATGGTCTTCCCAGAATTATCGGCACCTGTTCATCTTCTTCCATGTCTAAAACAACAAAATCTGCAGGAAAAACAAATTTATCTACCTTTACCAACAAGTCCTCCACTATACCTCTTGGATATGTTATCGATTTGTTGGCCAAGTGGATCGCCATTCGTGTTGGTTTAGGTTCAGGTAAGTCAAGCTTAGAGTAAAATGAATATGGCATGAGGTTGATGCTTGCACCTGAATCTGCTAAAGCATGACTAAAAGTTAAATTACCAAACTGGCATGGTAATGTTAAACTTCCTGGATCAGTCATCTTTTTAGGTAGTTTATTTAACATTGCTGCTGAGCATTGTTCATTTAGAATCACATTGGATGCTTCTTCAAGTTTCTTTCGATTTGAAAGAAGATCTTTTAAAAACTTTGCATATTTAGGCATTTGTGCAACGGCCTCAACAAAAGGTATATTAATATGCAATGATTTAATGTGTTCTAAGAACTTCTTGTATTCTTCTTCTTGTTTTTCCTTTTTTAGACGTTGTGGGTATGGAACTGGTGGTTTATAACTTTTTACAGGTGTTGGTGGTGGCCTTTCTTCAGTTTCTTCTTCATTCTTTTCCTGTAGTTTCTCAGATTCCTACGTTTTAGATGAAGATTTAGAGTTTATGGGAATTGACGGTTCTAAAATCTTACCGCTTCTGGTTGAAATTGCCTTGACATGTGCATTCGGATTTTGTTCTGTGTTGCTCGGCAATGTACCAGGGAATCTTTCATGCAAAACTCGCGAAATTTGCCCAACTTGAGTTTCAATATTTAATATTGAAGCTTGTTGATTTCGGAGTGCAGATTCTGTAGTTACTCCCATTTTCTTCACTAGTTCTTCAGTTGATCTGTGTCATTTATCTGAGGCTTCTGCAAATCTAGTCATCATTTCTTCAAAGCTTGGTTTTTTCTCGGGTTGTCTTTGTGGATCAAAGGTTGGTTCTCTTTGGTAATATCCTTGCCCGTTTTGCTTATACTTCTCTGCTTGGTCCTTTTTGTATTCTTCATAAGGCTTCCAGTTATTGTTTCGTGGCCTTCTTTCATCAAATCTATCTCCGGATGAATAGCAAACACTTTCCTTTCTTTGTCCATCTTCATCAAGTGGACAATCTTTTCCAAGATGTGGTCCACTACAGTTATCACAGCCGACATGTATGGCATGGATTGTTTGGTTTACCTTTTTCATGTCTCGCCCCAAAGCGTCTAGTTTGGCATTGAGGGCTGTTAATCCATCGGCTTGTTCATCTGATGGCTTCTTTCTTAAGGATGAGTCTCTTGAAGAGTGCCAGTGATGCGAGTGTTGGGCTAATTCTTCAATTAATGCATATCCGTCTGCTGGAGTTTTCTTTGGAACTGGACCCTGCGAATCAACCATTTGACGAGTGGTTACATTAATTCCGTTATAAAAAGTTTGTACAACTTGATGTGGATTTAGATCATGTTGTGGACAATTTTGTAGCATTTCTTTATAACGGTCCCATGCATCATAAAGTGTTTCATCGTCCATTTGTTGAAAATTTTGGATTTTTGCTTTCATTTTAGCAATTTTAGATGGTGGGCTAAACTGTTTAATAAATTTTGTTTTTAATTCTTCCCAAGTTTTTATTGTTCTTGGGGGTTCAGCCTTTAACCATCTTTTTGCTACTCCTTGGAGTGTTATTGGAAATACTCGTAACATGACAGCATCTTTAGTGACTCCAGGAATATGAAAATAATCAGCTATTTCAAGGACAGATTCCACATGTTGGTTGGCATCTTCAGCATCTTTTCCTGTGAACAAAGTATCCCTTAGAAGATGTAGGAATTGGCCTTTTATTTCAAAATGTGTTCCATCTGGAATTGTCAGAAGAACTAGTCCTTGGCCTGTTTCTTCTTGTGTGCGACTTGCATATTCTTCCAAAGAAAGATTTGCAATGTCTGCCATTAATCTTGCGTGTCTTCGTCGTCTGTGAAATTCTCGTTCCAGTTCTTGAAACTGTGGAGTCAAAGGAGAATTTGAACTCCTGGTCATACACTATCTGAGGAACAGAATGGTGAGATCTAGAATAAATTATAAATAAATTAAATTAATAAATGAATTCTTTTACTTTAAAACAGTATTCCCCGGCAACGGCGCCAAAAACTTGATGTGTTTTCAGACATATATATTTATATACCCCAAAATGATAACACTTGTTTTCTGGAATACTGAGGTTAATTATTATCTTTGTAATGTCTTTGCATAAGTTTTGAATTTATAACAGGGAAATACCATGAATGAAAACAACACAACTAGGCAAGTGTACCTAATCAGTTGTAATATAGTAATGGTAAGTCCAGGTCGAACCCAAGGGAATTGGTTTAAATTAAAGAAAATCAATTATCAATTAACAATCTATAATATCAACAAAAGAGATAAGAGGGGGGAATTTGTGTAATTGAATTTGTGAAGAGATTGTAACAACAAATGAGTAAGTGAATGATAACAAGGTTGAAGTTAAACCGAACAGATAGTTTGAACAAATATGCTTTTACTCAGAGGTGATTACTTCTTATAACAATATTCTGATTGATAATAATGTGCAATGTATATTAACAAGTTAAATACCGATTTCTAAGTTAAACAGATGTCTTGGTCCAACAATCTAATTTTATGATTAAAAAGGATTATTAATTTCATTGGTCCTGTAAATTAATTATTCCAATTAATCATTTCATTAGTTCGTACTCCGCATGATTTATTTGTGGTTTTTGATATCAATGGTCATGAAAATCAAAATGAATTGTATAGTTTGGTCCACTAATACAGTTTAGACATATGCATATAAGATTCTTTCTTTGTAACTTAACCTAGGATTTGGTCTATCACTAGTCATAAATATATATGAATCATATATATTATGATACAAGTTAATTTAGTAAGAATGGTCATCTATACTAAATATAACTCAGTTATAAGTTTCAAAGATAAATTCTTAATACGCATTAGTCGGTTAAATAAACATGCAAAGTAAATTATAAAACATGCAATATCTGATTTTATATCAATCAAAACATAATTATAAGTTTCATCTAATCTAAGTAAAAGCACAAAGGAATTACTCCATAATCATAAACATGCAACACACTAAATATTTAAGAAAGCTAAACATAGTAAGCAAACGGAATATCCGAGCTATGATGTTTCTTGATCGTTCGTGGCTACCGCTGGCAAAGCTTCATTTCTTGAGAAGGGAGGTCGAGATGAGGGTTATAGAGGGTGAGATTCTCCAGGTATAGAGTTTTTGTATCTGAATGTGTGTCTAAAACAACAAGAGAAAGCCTCTATTTATAGTACTGCCCAGCGAGGATCGAGTCGCGATCCTATAGAGGATCGGGTCGCGATCTTGAAGATAATGCGCATCTCAGTTGGCCACTTCCCCGACTTAGTGGACTGTAGTTGGTAGGTCGGGTCGCGATCCTCGAGGCGATCGGGTCGCGATCTCTGTAAGGTCGCGATTTTTAGCCGTATGTCGCGATCCTTTGGTCAGCATTGGTCACGCATTCGTCAGTCGATAGGGTCACGATCATCATGGTGATAGGGTCGCGATCTAAGCCCTGATGGAATTATTTCTTCGTCTTTTCGCCCAAAATACGCTCTTTTTGGCTCTTCCTTTCTCGATAGTTCTTTTACTCCTTTTTCTTCATTCCAAGGCTTGAATTCAGCTCCTTCTTCTTCATATAGCAATTTCTCCTGTGTTTTGGTAATTAAAATGATTAAGTACCTTTTATCTTGAAATTAAACCAAAAACACATATTTAAGCACTTGATATTGCCCGAAATATATGTATAAATGAGGCAATATCAAATACAAACAGTCCTTGCACTTTTAATTGATTTATTTAATGACTAAATTAAATCTAATTAATTCTAGATTAAATCTCAATTAATTATTACAGTTTCTAATTAATATATTAACACTTAAATATATTAATAAACCATTTAATTAATTCTATTGATTTATGAAACAATTAATAAATCAACCTTTTACTCTACTGAACTCTATCCTAACCTCCAGCTATGAGGGCAACCCAAATAGACTTTGCTTCAATTAACAAGATAAGTATAATTATAAGTCATGGCTTAGACACCTAATCTAACAGTCTCCCACTTGGATAAGTCTATGACTTTAATTGTCTGTTTACCTTCTGAATAATATCAGTTTCCCAGAAACTATCCTGAACTCTCACCTAGTCAGTTCTGTCCAAAGATAAGTGATCATATGATCCTTCGTCCAACAATATATTTTCAGACACGAGACATGGATTGAAATCAATCTCTGTCCGATACTCTGTTTCCAGATCTCCGATTCTGCTTATGACTTTAAGACTTTTAATTGAACAAATCAATTCAGTCCCGGCTGGCGAGCACTTTAGTCAACTTCAAAATCATCGAGAGGCCTACAGATATCTGTTTCCCTATCAGGGTCAACGAACGAATAAGCTTTGACTCATATGCTTGTGTGTTTTACTTGTCAAAATCGTACACAACAATGCGTTTTATAACATCGAGTTACCGATGCGTTTTCGCATTATCAATGCACAACCGACTCACAAATTTCAACTCATATGTCTCCGCTTTAAGATCATAGGATATTATCGTCTCAATCATTGCTCGTGATGTAATCCATGAAGTAATCTATTGAGCGCGGGTTTATCCAAAACTTAAATCTCTATTTCTAAGTACTGGTGAACGTTGTAGCAGTCTTACTGCAATGTCTAACTCCTTAAACAATCTACAAACCAATTCACGACAGTCTTCGTTCATACTTACTCCCGAAAAGTATAAGCGACTGTGGACTTTTGAATAATCAAATTATTCCGGAAGTGAAACATGCAAAAACGAAACATAAAATCTGACTGGTGGCTACTCTCGCCTAATTACCAAGTCTCCACAAGGTAATCACCAAGTCGGATTCTTCATAAAACTATTATTGGTTTCTAGATTCTATTTTAAACTTTTTAATTCATGTTATGTATCTATGTCTATATGACCTTTCACTTTTTCTGTGTATCCAAATGTCATACATTTATACACTTTATCCAATCGGACATCTTTCCGATGATATTTCAATTTTGGTCATTCTGTCATTCTCATTAACAACTCCATTCTATGAACTGTGACTTTCCATGGTTCTCGGGATCTTTAGTCCACATGACTGCACCCTAAGACTATTTCGAGATGTTACGATGTGCCGGTTATCCACACGCGCTCCATCGGAATACCACCGAAACTCTTTAACCATTAAGTCCTTTTACTTATTTGAAACTCTTTTTCAAATTATTAACATTCACCCCAATCATTTTCCAATGATTTCCTACGTATGTACATAATCCATTAAGTATTCCCAGCCAGATCATGTCCTGAAACTGACTCACTATGATGTAAGCATTAAGTCATCAGAACATGTTCATGACACTTTTTGATCGATCCAAGAAAATCGATGGATTCGATCTAGTCCTATTCCAAACTCTTTTGGAATTTTAGGATTATTTATAATCCATGTGTCACGACTTTCAGTTACTATTTCCTTTTGGAGACTTTACTCATGCATCTTGATTCTTATCAAGATCATGCTTAATATGGCTAGGTCTATGCTGACTTCAACATCTATTTGATAGATGTTTATGGATCATGTGGATATGTTGCACCTTTTTTACAACTCTCATGCCAAATCATCACACTTTGAAATGATAGGAAACTCGTTTCCTGGTGCTATGAATCTTGAATCTCATCAAGATCATCCTGGCAGAGTTTCGATCTATCTTATAAATGTTTACAACCATCTGAGTATGTCGTATCTCTATTGAGTCTTTCACAGCGATCCGTCTCTTAACACCAAGTCATTACACTTTGTAATGAAAAGAGACGTTTCCTAGAGACAGTATATAACTTACATATGGAGATAGCAGATAATAGCGATTCTCCCACTGGCTTTGACACGGTTATGGACCATTCACAAAAAACAAAAATCCAGAACTTTTAGCACATTTTGTGAATCCAAACCTTTTTCTGACATCTTAATGGAAATCTTTCAGCACATTCTCAAAATCCAATCCATTTGCATATTTCGAGAATCTGAGTATCCTTTCTTGTGAGATGCCTATGGGGAAATCACGGGCCCATGTACCTTTATACTGGGACACTCTTTGTGAGTCCCTATTAGTGTGCCGGTGATCCACATGTGCTCCACTAACGACTTACAAAGTGCCATGCAGTATCCTTTCGGATTTCATCTTCTATTGAGAGTGCTTCTCCCGGAATCAATTACTTGACTTCGGGTATTGTCTCACTCAACCAGATGTTTTGAAGGTACGTTTCTGTCCATGCTGCTTTCTTTTGATGATTCAATCACTCCCACTGGTTTTTAGACCAGGTGTAAAATCAATCAAAATCCCATATGGACTGTATCTCGTTCTAAGGTTCTCTTAATTGGCAGCAACCGGGCTCACTAATGCTTCCAAGTAGTCGGATTGCAAATCCGTACCAACTATAGTGTTTTACCACCAATCGGTATGTCACCCCGATCATAACTACTTATGACGGTGATCAATACTACTAGTCAAGAGAATATTATGTCAGTATTAAAACAGAAATCTGATTTCTGCTCCAAGCCTAGTGATGACTAAAGGTTCTCTTACTTGGCTAATCCCGAACTCATTCAGGACTGTCCCAACTCCTACTGTTTCCTTAGAACATGAGTTCTTTCTAAAAGAGCTCTTTCTTTTCCAGGTACAGCGGGGTAGCCAGTGAAACGACAATGCTGATCGGGTTCAGGCTAGTCATGAGATTCGGACGGACGCTACATGACCCTGGACTTTCAATGTACAAGTGGGACAGTCCCAACTTTACATTTCAGACAATGTTTGTAAAACCTACTTAGTCGAAGAATGTGGTCGGAATATGGTCTGACTGGTTTAGTATTCAATTTATTGGACACTAATTGACAATGTATCTCATACATCGAGGATCGAACTGTTTCGACCAATGCTCCATCATCTTCTCTAAGACACATTATGACTATTAATGTTCTTGGAAGAGAATGAACTGTGAAACATTTTCCCAGCTTATGTTGTCACTCAGGTTCTGTGGATCTTGTACTTCCTTTGAAGTCCTTGAACTGTTTAAGGTTTCAATTCAATCGCTTATTCTGATAAGCGAAGCCATATTCGTCATACCGATTGACAAATATCGCAAAGTACAAATAATTGTGTTCTATTTCAAGATTTGAGCAATACACATTAACAGATATGTTCATTGCTCCTAATCTCAACGTCTTTTACATATCTATGCAAACTTATGACTTGTTAATTCTGTCCAAGGCTTGCAATCTTCAGTTGACTCTAACTCAACCGATTCCAAAATCCTATCCTCTGGATCTTGGGTGATTCATTTCTTGCCATATGTGCTTTATAAAGAACTTAATCATCATCTGACTCTAAGTCAAATGATTCCAAAGTCATGTCCAACTGGATCTTTGGTTGATTCGTTTCTTGACACATTAAGACCTCAATTCATCATGAGACTCTAAGTCAAATGAGTCCAAAGTCCTGTCCAACTGGACCTTTGGTTGAATTGATTCTTATTATATTTAGATCAACAATCATAAATGACACAATTCCTAAATCCTAACACTTTTGATGTATCAATATTCAAGTTATTACTAATCATGCATTCAACACAACCATACAACATTTCAAGGATATTTCAAACAACATGTGTTAAAAGAAAATTGACAATTGTATTAAAACAAAATCCTTGAACAATGTATTATATGATAGACAATGTCATACGCATCTAGTAAGCTAATAACATGATTTCAATATCTAACTAAACTCTAAAACTGCATGAGCTTCAGATCCAATCTAAATATGCTCCTATGCAACAACATCCCACATCCTACAGAGTCCATGCATACAGAGCAAATATGAGAAACACATCCTGTATCAGGGAATTAAGGATCAGGGGCTCTGAGTTTTAAGATATTCCTGAGTTGCCAAACTGTTCGGCTTTGGAGCATTTTCCAATCTTTCCGTGACTGTGTCCCGTCCTGTGGATTCCCAGTTTGAAACATCGAGAAACCGGTCCAGACGATCTGGATCATTTCTTGATGTGTCCTATTACTGGACTCAATCCCAAAGAAGTTGAATCAATGGAACTATGCTTCTCTATGAATGACTCATACAGAGCCAACCTTGAATGCATATCCATGATTGTCTTATCTGGTTTCCCTTCATGTACATCAGGATGAAAGGATCAGCGACTCGAGCTAATGCTTTAGCTCCCGATCAAAAGGGGACCAAATTTATACAGTTCACATATGTGTCTCTCAGTCTTGAGAACATGTGAACTGGTGCTACTTCCCGCACACTTCAAACTCTTTGAAGATCTTAGCTCGTCCTTCTCAACCAGTTCATGCTCATCACAAACTCTTTTCCACAACTAGCTGTGTTAACTTATCTGACCCCAGGAATTCTAAATTCCTGTGGAACTCGGGGTCAATGATCAATAGTATTAGGCAACGAACTTACCTTGACTTAACAATCAAGGAGTCATGCTCATCACAAGCTACTGTGTGATGTCATGCTATGTAGTTATCGCGGTGAAAACTATAATCGCGGTAACCAACCGATATTTAATTTTGCGGTTCTCGCGGTGGTATAGCGGTGATATAGCGGCTTTTAGTAATATCTATAAATTATGTAGAATTTATATATTATACTATTAGTAGTAGAATTAATATGTAATCGCGGTGGTATAGCGGTGGTATATCGGTGGTATTGATGTTCTTGCGGTGGTATATCGGTGGTATTGCGGTTCTCGCGGTGGTATATCGGTGGTATATCGGTGGTATTGCGGTTCTCGCGCTAAATAGCGGCGCAAATAGCGGAACCGCGATAACTAACCGCTAAAATAAACCGCTATTTTAAAAATCAGCGAGAACCGCTATACCGGCGCGATTAACTACCCAGATGTCATGCTTTGGGGAGCGACACTCAGTCAGATATGGCTTGCCAGCAAAACAGAGAACTATTCTCTATTTATGAAGCCATGCCATATAATTCAGGCCAGTCAGCCTTACCATGTTAGGCAGGTGCTTTTTGATGCTCTCAGAAGTGGGTGAAGGAGGAGAGGGAGGAGAATAGACACTCGATTTAGACATCTACAATAAACAGAATTTTTATTAGTTTAATTTATCCTTTTAAATAATTACCCAATTTATTATTTATTAAGGCTAGGACCCAAAATACCCCAACTATGGTGTGAAGAGGGATGCCGTAATCACAACATAATGGTCATTAAGGTAGATAATGCACTTATCAATTTCATCTCATGAAATTCCTAGATCTGTTGAAACACATTGAACTATTCAATGGCATGTTTAGTCTCGGATGTGCCCCACTGTTTGTGACTGGGATGCCGAGGATCACAAACCGGGTGTGAATAACCATGCAAGTTAGCTTGGTTCCCTCGAAGTCAATTACCATCTCTAATTGACGTGTCGGTTAACCACACACGCTCCGTCAATAATGGCAAAATCGAGAAACCCATTGCAACTCTTTGTGAACCCCTATTGGTGTGCCGGTTAACCACACACGCTCCACCAATGTTTCACAAATTTCAATGTGCAACCTCATGGATTAGCAACTCATTCACATTTTTGACCTAAAGTAACTAGATTGGGATTTTGTTCAAAGTTCTAGTACTTTCAATTACAACATTATACTTTTAAGAGGCTTAGCGGTTTTATCAAACCCGTTTGGCTAACGACACTCGACTGACCAGGAGAGCGGTTGGTAAGAGTGGATACCCATTAGACTGCCATTTTATAGGCAGTCGCCTTATACCCTCTTTATAAGACAGTTTTGTGAATGAGGCCTACTAACAGTCAGACTAACCAATTTAATCTTATATATAAATATTAACTTTTAATCATAAATATATAAGATATATTTAATCTTATTAAAATATTTTAGAATTAATTAATTAGAATTTTCGCAAATTTTAATCTAATTTTTTGAAAATTTAAATTAATTTTTTAAACCGATTTAATTGATCTTTTAATTAACAATTAATTAAACTAATTAAATCTACGATAGATTTTATGAAATTAATCAAATTAATTTTTCTATCTTGGCCCCTAAGGATCGAAAATTACAAACCAGGTAAAAAGAGTTCTAGTTATTTAGTTAATCCAATTACCAAAAATAACAACATACTTTTAAAAGTATAGTAAATCAAGCAAATAAAGGGGACCATGGGGCTTGGCGGCTAGGGTTAGGAAACCCTAGCCTTGGCAACGAAATTTAGGCCATTCCAAGAGGGTTTTTCGCAAAAACACTCAAGGCAAGAATCATTCAAGCAGTTTATATCAATTCACAAGAAAACAAGCCATAGCTCTGATACCACTGAAGGGTTTCTATGCAATCAAGAACACAAAAATTCCTATGGTTCACATGCAACCCTAATAAGATCTATGTTTTCTTCTATAAAGATAATAAACTAAAACCTAAAGGAACAATTTATTTCTAAAGTTCAAAACTGAGAAACCAACCTTTTGATCTTATGATCCTTGAAGCTAGCAGCAAAAGAATCCTGCCTCAAATGCAAGTCACACCCAAAGCAATGGAGAAGACAGTCCAGCAGAGTAATCTTGGTGAAAATGGCATAGGTTTTAGGGTGGCCAGGTGCCTCCTTTTATAGCCTCCAAGGGTTACAGTCAAAACCCTAAGGAGCCTCCAAATGGACAAGCATGTTAACCATTTGGACAAGGCTTTCCTTAACCCTAATTAGGGTTTCGAAATATGAGTGTACACACTCATAATTTCGCCAACTTAGGCCCTTCCACTGGTTGGCCAGATTATTCAACTATTGAATAAATACAAACCAGTCCCTGCACTTTTAATTGATTTATTTAATCATTAAATTAAATCCAATTAATTCTAGATTAAATCTCAATTAATTATTATAGTTTCTAATTAATATATTAGCACTTAAATATATTAATAAACCATTTAATTAATTCTATTGATTTATTAAACAATTAATAAATCAACCTTTTACTCTACTGAACTCTATCCTAACCCCCAGCTATGAGGGCAACCCAAATGGACTTTGCTTCAATTAACAAGATAAGTACAATTATAAGTCATGGCTTAGACACCTAATCTAACAGATTGAACATTAAAGTTTACATTTTTATGGGTTCAGGAGCTGTTAGTGTCATTTCTGGAAGATTATAGCTTCTGGCTTAATGTGTTAAGCACTTTAGGAGGTTTTGGCTGTACAATGGGTTAGCGCCGCTAACTGGAATGGTTAGCGACACTAACCATGGGCAGTTTGACTTTTGTTGACTTTGTTAACCGGTTGACTTTGACCTTTGGACAGTTGATCTTTTGAGTCGAAACTCTAGAAAATCATTAGTAATGATTATGGTTAGAAGTTTAAGGATAGAAACTTTGTTTAATGAGATGCTTTTGATAAAAGGAAGCTCAAGGGATTTTACCAACCTTCCTTACTTTTGTTTAGCTGCAGATCATGTGAGTCTTCTCACTATACTATGGGTGATGTTGCATGCGTAGGTAGCTTTATTACTTTGTGTAATAATGTGATGTATATGGCTTTTGTTTATCGACAAGATCGGGGCAAGCTCGTGAGTCGAGGAATGGAAAAGATCGGGGCAAGCTCTTGAGTCAACGAATGGGCAAGATCGGGGCAAGCTCGTGAGCCAAGAAATTGACAAGATCGGGGCAAGCCCGTGAGTCAAGAAAAGGACAAGATTGGGGCAAGACCGTGAGTCTAGGCAAGATCGGGGAAAGCTCGTGAGCCTTTTGTGATGATGTGTTACGGAATGGAACGTGTGGTATTTTGAGGAACTCACTAAGCTTTGTGCTTACTCTTTCACCCTTACTGTTTTCGGGTATTTACTGGCTTGAGCTTGGAGCACGGCGTGACTGTACCGCATCTGAGGTTTTGATAATTAAGTCTTCCGCTAGATAATAATTGTAAACGTTTTCAATATATACAATTTCCAATGTTGAATAACAAGTTTTAATTTAGATGGTTTTTAATGGTAATCCGTTTTATGTATTTGAACCATTTTTAAAAGAAAAAATTTACTACTGGATTTGGGACGTTACAAATGGTCATCCACACACCCTCCCTTCAATCCGTCTAGATCATCATCTGTAGGGATTAATTAAAAATCAGAACTTTTTTAATCTGCATCGACATCCTTTTGGTGGTTTCCAACAACCGTAGTTCTTGATTCAACGCCTTTCTCGACTTTAAGAGGTGTAAGGTTTTGCTGTAGAACAAGAGTTGATTAAATAATTAGGGTTTGGGGAATATTGAGATCGACGGAAATTGATGAAATTGATACAGACAATGAAGGTCTTCATTCGGATCCGGCGATCGAGGAAGGGAATTTCGAGCCGGCATGGGGGAAATGGCAGAGAATTGGTATAATTCCAGTTGGGGTCCAGCCGTCCAGGGAGTGCCGTGTGGGATTCTCTTGATTCCAACAACAACCTGATGTTTCCTTCTGGTTTTAATCTTGACAACAATCATGAACATCAAAAGCAGCAACATCAACAACAGGAACCGGGGAATTACGATTTCTCTGACTTCGAATGTCTGATGAATCTTTTCTTTTGGAAGGATGAAGCTTGATTTTAATGGCGGGAAGGGACTGTATATTTCAAGCCTTCGTTTCTTCAATTATTAGATATTTAGATTATGATGATTTATATTTGTAGTTAAGAAAAGGAAGAACATACGGAGACGATTGTCTTTATCTCTGTGTTGTAGACAGTCCTCATAGTCTTCATCAAGAGCAAGATCTGGTTTCTTGATCTTCGATGATGCAAGATTTAGATTTACTTCTATGGTAAATTTGTGTATTTTTGTTTGTATATAATATAGAGTATTTATGTAGTTAAATATGTGTCATATTTCATGCTGCGATTTAATCCTACAGGTTTTTTGGGAGAGAGAGAGAAAGGTGAAGTCGGGTATTTAACAGCCAAAATAGTAATATTCATAAATAGTCCCTGTTGTCAAAAGATCATTTTGCCCTTATCCGTTAAGTATTTAACAGCTAAAATTTGACGGAGAGACGACTTATGAAAAGTTTTCAAACCACGGGGACTATTTTTTAGGTTTTTGAAAGTTAGGGACTAAAGTTAATATCCTGTGAAACCACAGGACCATTTATGAAGTTTTGTCTAAGAAATTTTACGATTTATACAATTTCCAAAAGCATTTAATAATTTATGGAGCAATAAAGAAACGATAATTTTTCTAGTAATTACTACTTTACGTCAACAACTCGGCAAATCTTTCAAAGTTTACTTACAAATCATAGTCCAAATCTTATATTCGGCACATATTAAAAGAATACGAGTTTTACATAATTTGACGAATAACTTTAACAAAGTTTCTAACAGCATAAAAAGGTGTTTATTTCCAAGTTATTTAATCTGAGCCAAAGTTAAATTTTAACCATTAATAACTATCTGAATTTTGGAAATTGTTACAATTTTAAATTACATACAAAGATCTCTCAAAAGATTATTTGTTCAGTTGCAATAGATATCCTAAAATCGTATTGCGTCATTAATTAGCAACATTTCTACGGAACCCATTCACGACTACAACAACGAGTTTGCGTTCATAATTAGCAAACAAAACCTGCAAATAATATGGTCGATTCAAGCAACATGATTCAATCCTTTAAGCAACATGATATCCTAAAATTTCTCTGCTTTTTGGTGAAACTTGTGTTATACCCCATAACTTCCTATTTCCAGGTTACTTACAAATTCAAATGAGTTTGGAATTATTATCATTCGCTTTTTTTCCTTAATCTTCCAGTAAAAGGACTTACATGATTTCTTGAAAATATAATTTTTACAACCAAATGTGGGATTAAGGCCATTTTTCAACGATCCCACACTCCGGTTTGGCAACAATCAACTTGGTTTATTCAAGGAAAACGTGATTTAATCGCTATGTAGAAACGCTCAGAATTTCATATACACAAATTCATTGATACGATCAATTTTGGGTAGGGGAATCAACTAAACCTTCTCGCAAAGGTAGAACCATGGTAATTCCGAAGCTTGGTTCGAGTGATTTTAATGTTGAAATAGCCAAACTTGGTACAACCTTCTCCTATGGTTATATATGGATCGTGATATGCACATTTGGCGTGTGATAGGAAAATCACAATCAATATGTTTATGTATTTGAAATGTCAAATATGCATGTCTCACTAAGTATATGTCCATATAGTTTTACTTTTTTTTCCTTTTCAAATTTAACATTATAAATACCATACATTTTTTATAATTTTCAAACAAACATTTCTTACTTTTATTCTCGTAAACATTCTACAAAACACTTGAAAGATGGTATTTTCTTCTTCTTCATATTCATCTGATGATGAGATGGTTTTCAACATATTTATTCAAGTGGTAGGCACAATTTTCGATCAAGAGGCTGAAAGTTTGGATGTCATCAAAAGGACTAGAGTTGTAATAACAGAGACCGTGTAGCTGTACACAAAATATGTGATTACTTTGTCAATGATTGCTTGTACGACCATAAGTCATTTAAACATGACTCTATTTGGGTAAACAACTATTTCTACGTGATAATTTGAAAGAAAATTACGATTTCTTGCAATTGAGATCGGATGCTAGAGGTAGACGGGGTTTTAGTACTTATAAAAAGTGTATGACTATAGTTTGGCTTTTAGCATATGGCAGTACCGTTGATGCAATAGATGAAATTTTGAAAATTTCTTAGAAAATAGCACAAGAATGTACGCATTTTTTTGTTGAATATACTATCAAGCTATACAGAAAAATATATTTAAAGAAACCTAAGAAAATGATGTTGAACAATTATTTGTGGCATATAAAGAAACACATAGTTTCCTATGAATGCTTGGAAGCCTTGATTGTATGTATTGAGATTGAGAAAATTGTTCAAATGCATGGTGAGGTCAATTCATGCGAAGTGATGATGGAGTCCTGTCAATGTGACTAGGAGAAGTGGCATAACAAGATCTATGCTTTTGGCATGCATACTTTGGTGTTGTCGGGTCAAACAATGACATAGTTGTTCTTAATACGTTATCGATATTCAATGATATTCTAACAGGAAAAGCATCTGACTAGCCGTTTGTAGTGAATATAAATCAATACAAACATGGGTATTACATTATTAATGAGATATATCTCGAGTATGCTACATTTTTCAGAACGTACCAATATCCATAAGATGATAAATGAAAATTTTTCAAGGCAGTGCAAGAACAAAAAGGGAAGGATGTGGAATGGCAAGAAAAATACAGATTTCCACCTATTTTACTTAAAGACCCAATAAGAAATTGATTGGACGATTCAGGCTCATTTTAAATTTTCTAATCATGAATCTTGTGAAGTCAACTAACATAGTTCGTTTGTAATCCCATAAATAATGTTGTCAACATAGATTTGTACGAGCACCTGGTGCTCACTGTTCGATCTTCGAAAGAGGGTGGGACCAACAACTCCTTGTGTGAATCCAGGCCCTTCAAGTAACTTGGCTAAGTTTTCATAGCAATACCTCAAATATTTTTAATCAATACAACCTTATACAACTTGTAATGATAATTTAGAAATCGTAGAATTTCGAACCTAAGAGGCTTTTATACATATACCTCTTATTTCGGTTCACCATTGAGGAAAGCACTTTTCACGTCTATTTGATAAACGCTAATATTAATGTACGCCACATACAAAAGAACAATATGTATGACCATAAGCCTTGGAAGTAGAGCGAAGGTCACTTTATAGTGTATACCTTTAAATTGACTCTAGCCTTTTGTAACCAGTCGAGCTATATTTCGTATAACTACCTTGTAATCATCTACTTAATTCCTAAAATCTCATCATGTCCCAACAAAAGAGTGGCCCTTGTACCAAACTTTACACTTTATCCTTTCAAACTCTTCTAACTCCTCTTGCATAACAATAGTCTAGTCCGAGTGTTCCTAAACCTTGTTTATAGTATTTGGCTCAATAACCAAAATGAAGGATGCATTATGACATTCATCTTAAACTTCGAAGGCAGATAAGGTTTGAACTCCTTTATTAGGATTCTAATAACTTGGTTAGGCAGATGATCTCGAGTCTAAATATGTAGTCTTGGGGTTTAATGATCAACTAATGTAGTGGAGACTAAGACTTGTATAATTCCATGCTTCCCCTGAATATCATGAACTTCTATTATTGGCTCCTTTAGATGGTAGAGCATCCCACAAACTCCTTTTATATTCAGAATAAGTGAAGTTTTCTAAGGAGTCGATAATATTTTTGATCTCTTTGTCTAGTCTCACTTGAAGTTGGAACTTGCGCTTGCTCTCCCTCGAAGGTTACATCTAATACTTGGCACTTAAAAAGATGTCACAATTATAAAGTTACTTTCCCCCTCAACTAGAGAGGAAGGTGAAAGGTTTTAAGCAACATATGAACTAATAAACCTAAGTTCACATGCAACCTAATAAAATATCTAAGTTTTTCTATCAATGAACATATAACAATACCTAGAAGGCCAATAATAATTTTAAAGTATAAATCAGAAGAATCAACCTTTGATTCTTGATCCAGAAGCTTAGCAACACAAGTGTCCTGTCTCAAATGGTGTTACACCCAAGCAATGGAGGAGAGAAGACAGCAGAGTATCCACAGAGAGAGAGAGAGAGAGAGTTGGCGTAGGATTAGGATTCCCCAGGGGTTCCCTATTTATAGTATCAGGTGGCACAACTTAAAACCCTAGAGCCCAACTTTGGCAAGCCTTTTGCCAATTGGACAAGGCTTTATTAAACCCTAATTAGGGTTTCGAGATTTGTGGTGTCACCACCAAATATCGCCACCTTCCACTCTTTTCCACTGGCCAGTCAATATTCAACTATTGAATAATTACAGAACCAGTCCCTGCACTTTTAATTAATTAAATTAATCTTCAAATTAAATCCAATTAATTACAGATTAATTTCTAATTAATTATTATAGTTTCTAATTTATATATTAACACTTAAATATATTAATAAATATTTATTTATTTCTATTGATTTATTAAACAATTAATAAATCAACCTTTCTCTCTACTGACTTCTACATCAATGCTCCTGCTATGAGGGCAACCCAAATGGACTTTGCTTTAATTAACAAGATAAATACAAATATAAAGTCATGGCTTAGATACCTAATCCAACAGTCTCCCACTTGGATAAGTCTATGACTTTAATTGTTCTTTCATCCTTAGATTAATTAACAACCTGTAGCTTCCTAGAAACTGTTGTCGAACTCTGACCCAGTCAGTTTTGTCCATAGATAAGTGATCATATGATCCTCCGTCTAACAATATATTTTCAGACACGAGACATGGATTGAGATCAATCTTTGTCTGATACTCTGTTTCTTGATTTCCGATTCTGCTTATGACTTTAAGACTTTTAATTGAACACATCAATTTAGTCCATGCTGGCCAGCATTTTAGTCAACTTCAAAATCATCGAGAGGCCTACAGATATATGTTTTCCTATCAGGGACAAGGAACGAATAAGCTTTGACTCATATGCTTGTGTCTTTTACTTATCGAAATCGTACACAACAATGCGTTTTATAACATCGAGTTACCGATGCGTTTTCGCATTATCAATGCACAACCGACTCGCAAATTTCAACTCATATGTCTCTGCTTCAAGATCATAAGATATTATCGTCTCAACATTGCTCGTGATGTAATCCATGAAGCACTCTATTGAGCGCGGGTTTATCCAATACTCAAATATCTATTTCTAAGTACTCGTGAACATTGTAGTAGTCTTACTGCAATGTCTAACTCCTTAGACAATCTACAAACCAATTCACGACAGTCTTCGTTCATACTTACTTCCTAAAAGTATGAGCGACTGTGGACCTTTGAATAATAAAATTATTCGAGAAGTGAAACATGCAAAATGAAACATAAAATCTGACTGGTGGCTACTCTTGCCTAATTACCAAGTCTCCACGAGGTAATCACCAAGTCCGATTCTTCATAAAACTATTATCGGTTTCTGGATTCCTTTTAAACTTTTAATTCATGTTATGTGTCTATGTCTATATGACTTATCACTCTTCTTATGTATCCAAATGTCTCACATTGATACACTTTATCCAATCGGACATTCTACCGATGATATCTCAATTTAGTCATATACTGTCATTCTCACTTACATCTCCAATCCTGTGTACTATGACATTCTATGGTTCTTAGGATCTTTAGTCCACATGACTGCACCCTAAGACTATTTCGAGGTGTTACGATGTGCCAGTGACCCACACGCACTCCATCGGAATACCAACGAAACTGTTTAACCATTAAGTCCTTTCACTTATTTGAAACTCTTTTCAAATTACTAATATTCACCCCAATCATTTTCAAATGATTTCTCACGTATGTACAGAACCCATTAAGTATTCCCAGCCAGGTCATATCCTGAAACTGACTCACTATGCTATAAGCATTAAGTCAACAGAACATGTTCATGACACTTCTGATCGATCCAAGAAGCTCGTGGAATTCAATCTAGTCCTATTCCAAACTCTTTTGGATTCTTGGGATTACTTATAATCCCATTGTCATGACTTTTAATAACTATTTCCTTTCGGAGACTTTCTCATGCATCTTGAATCTTACCAAGATCATGCTTACTATGGCTAGGTCTATACTGATGATAACATCTATCTGTATAGATATCTATGGATTATGTGAGTATGTTGCACCTTCTTTATACCTCTTGTGCCAAATCATCACACTATGCAATGACAGAAAACTCCTTTTCTTGGGGCAATGCATCTTGAATCTCATCAAGATCATCTTGGCAGAGTTTCAATCTATCTTATAGACGTTTGTAACCACTTAAGTATGTCGTATCTTTATTAAGTCTTCCATAGCGATCCGTCTTTTAACACCAAGTCATTACACTTTGTAATGAAAGGAGACGTTTCCTAGAAATCCACATATGAAGATAGTAGATAACAGCGACACTCCCACTGGCTTTGACACGGTTATGGACTATTCACAAAATCTAAAACTTTTGGCACATTTTGAGAATCCAAACCTTTCTGACATCTTAATGGAAATCTTTCAGCCCTTTCTCAAAATCCAATCATTTGGAATATTTTGAGAATCTGAATATCCTTTCTTATGAGATGCCCGTGGGGAAATCCCGGGCCCATGTACCTTTGTATTGGCATACTCTTTGTAAGTCCCTATTAGCGTGCCGGTGATACACACGCGTGCCGGTGATACACACGCGCTCCACTAACGACTTACAATGTGCCATGCATAATCCTTTCAGATTACATCTTCTATTGAGAGTGCTTCTCTCAGAATCAATTACTTGACTCTGAGTATTGTCTCACTCAACCAGATGTTCTGAAGGTACATTTCTGTCCATGTTGCTTTCTTTTGATGATTCAATTACTCCCACTAGTTTTTAGACCAGGTGTAAAACCAATCAAACTATCACATAGACTGTATCTCGTCCTAAGGTTCTCTTAATTGGCAGCAACCGGGCTCACCAATGCTTCCAAGTAGTCGAATTGTAAATCCGTACCAACTATAGTATTTTACCACCAATCGGTATGTCACCCTGATCATAACTATTTATGATGACTGGTCAAGAGGAGGTTATGTCAGTTTTAAAACAGAAATTTGATTTCTGCTCCAAGCCTAGTGGTGACTAAAGGTTCTTTTACTTGGCTAATCCTGAACTCATTCAGGACTGTCCCAACTCCCACTGTTTCCTTAGAACATGAGTTCTTTCTAAAAGATCTCTTCTTTTACAGGTACAGCGAGATAGCCAATGAGTTGACATTGCTGATCAGGTTCAGGCTAGTCATGAGGTTCGGACGAACACAACAAGACCCTGGACTTTCTATGTGCAAGTGGGACAATCCCAGCTTAACATTTTAAACAGTGTCTGCAAAAACCTACTTCGTCTAGGATGTGGTCGGAATATGGTTTATATGGTCTGACTGGTTTAGTATTCAATTTATCGGAAACTAATTGATAATGTATCTCATACATCGAGGATCGAACTGTGTCGACCAATGCTCCATCATCTTCCCTAAGACACATTATAACTGTTAATGTTCTTGGAAGAGAATGAACTGTGAAACATTTTCTCAGTTTATGTTGTTACTTAGGTTCTGTGGATCTTGTACTTCATTTGAAGTCCTTGAACTGTTCAAGGTTTCAATTCAATCGCTTATTCTGATAAGCGAAGCCATATTCGTCATACCGAATAACAAATATCGTGAAGTACAAACAATTGTGTTCTATTCCAAGATTCAAGCAATACGCAGTAACTGATGTGTTCGTTGCTCCTAATCTTAATATCTGTTACATCTCTATGTAAATTCATGAATTTGTTACTTTTGATCAAGACTTGCAATCTTCAGTTGACTCTAAGTTAACTGATTCCAAAATCCTATCCTCTAGATCTTGGGTGATTCATTTTTTTGCCATATGTGCTTTATAAAGAACTTAATCATCATCTGACTCTAAGACAATTGATTCCAAAGTCCTGTCCAACTGGATCTTTGGTTGATTCATTTCTTGACACATTAAGAACTCAATTCATCATGAGACTTTAAGTCAAATGATTCCAAAGTCCTGTCCAATTGGACCTTTGGTTGAATTGATTCTTATGACATTTACATCAACAATCATGAGGGACACAATTCCTGAATCCAAACACTTTGGATCAACTTCAAGCTATTACTATTCATGCATTCAACACATACATACAACATTTCAAGGATAATTTCAAACAACAGGTGTTTAAAGAAAAATCGACAATTTTATTAAGACAAAAATCCTTGAACAATGTATTATATGACAAACAATGTCAAACGCATCTAATAAGCTAATAACATGATTTTATTAATATCTAACTAAACTTCAAAACTGCATGAGCCGGAAATCCAATCCAAATGTGCTCATATACGCCAGAGTCCCGTACCTTACTGATTCCCTGCATACAAACCAAAATGTGACTGTCACATTATGCATCAAGGAATTAAGGAACAGGAGTTTTGAGGTTTTTAGATATACCTGAGCTTTCAAAAGACTTTGACCTTGGAGCGTCTTCCAATCTTTCCGCAACTGTATCCGATTCTATGGATTCCCAGTTTGAGAAATGTCCAGACGATCTGGATCGTTTCTTACTGCGTCTTTTCACTGGACTTAATCCAGAAGTAGCTGGACCATTGGAGCTATGCCTATCCAAGAGTTACTCGTATAAAGTCAACAGTGGACGCATTTCCATAAAGGCCTTTTTCTGGTCTTCCTTTCTATACGTCTGAATGAACAGATCGTACTTACTAGTCAGCGAAGCGAGTATAATGTTCACACTCATCTCCTGACTCATGGAATAACCAAGTTTGTACAATTCTCCTATGTACGCTTCAATCTGAAGAACATGCGAATCAATGCTACTTCCTTCTTTTAACTTGCACTCTGCAAGTCTTTTGAAGATCCTAGGTCGTTCCTCTTCAACCGGTTTTTGGAACCTTTCCTCAACCGACTGCATTAACTCATATGGCCCCAAGGATTCAAAATCCTTGCGGAACTCGGGGTCAATGGCCAATAACATGAGTTCACAAATCTTCTCAGATTCATCAACTAAGAAGTTGTGCTTATCATAAGAACTCTTTATGATGACTTGTTCCGGTGGAACCGGGATCGGATACTCGGTGAGATGAAGCTTGCCAGCAATGACGAGAACCAGTCTCCAATTACGAAGCCATTCCTTACAGTTGAGGCCAGTCGGCCTTTCCATATTTCGCAGGTGCATTCTGATGCTCTCAGAAATGGGTGAGGGAGGAGAGGGAGGAGAATAGACACTTGATTCAGACATCTACAATAAACAAAATTTTATTAGTTTAATTAATCCTTTTTAAATAATTACCCATTATATTATTTATTAAGGCTAGGACCCAAAATACCCCAACTATGGTATGAAGAGGGATGTCGTAATTACAACATAATGGTCATTAAGGTAGATAATACACTTATCAATTTCATCTTATGAAATTCCTAGATCTGTTGAGACACATTGAACTATTCAATAGCATGTTTTAGTCTCGGATGTGCCCCACTGTTTGTGAATGGTATGCCGAGGATCACACACCGGGTGTGAATAACCATGCAAGTTAGCTTGGTACTCTCGAAGTCAATTACCATCTCTAATTGATGTGCCGGTTAACCACACACGCTCCGTCAATAATGGTAAAATCGAGAAACCCATTGCAACTCTTTGTGAACCCCTATTGGTGTTCCGGTTAACCACACACGCTCCACCAATTTTTCACAAAACGCAATGTGCAACTTCATGGATTAGCAACTAATTCACATTTTGACCTAAAGTAACTAGATTGTGATTTTATTCAAAGTTCTAGTACTTTCAATTATAGCATTATACTTTTAAGAGGCTTAGCGGTTCTATCAACCCGTTCGACTAATGACACTTGACTGACCAGGAGAGCGGTGGGTGAGAGTGTACACCCATTAGACTACCATTTTATAGGCAGTCGCCTTATACCCTCTTTATAGGACAGTTTTGTGAATGAGACCTACTAACGGTAAGACTAACTAGTTTTATCTTACATATAAATATTAACTTTTAATCATAAATATATAAGATATATTTTAATCTTATTAAAATATTTTAGATTTAATTTTCTAAGAATTTTCGCAAATTTATATATATTTTTCGAAAATTTAAATTAAATCTTTAAGTGATTTAATTGGTCCTTTAATTAAACAATTTAATTAAACTAATTAAATCAAAGATAGGCATTTCAAATTAATTAAATTAATTACCTATCTAGAAACCCTAATTTTCGAAAAAGGCATGCAAGGGATAAAGGGTTCAAGTTATTTAAAAGATTGCAATTACCAAAAATAACAACCTACTTTCCTAGCATATGCAATTTTCGCCAAAAAGGGGGTGGAGGCTAGGGTTTTCATAACCCTAGCCACCAATTTCGATCTAGGCCTCCCAAGGGTTAATATTTTGCAAAACCCCTTGACCAAAAATCAATTATAGCAATTCACATAGAAAAACAACCAAGACTCTGATACCACTGAAAGGTTTTAAGCAATCTATGAACTAATAAACCTAAGTTCACATGCAACCTAATAAAAGATCTAAGTTTTTCTATCAATGAACATATAACAATACCTAGAAGGCCAATAATAATTTTAAAGTATAAATCAGAAGAACCAACCTTTGATTCTTGATCCAGAAGCTTAGCAGCACAAGTGTCCTGTCTCAAATGGTGTCACACCCAAGCAAATGGAGGAGAGAAGTCAGAAGAGTATCCACACACACACACAGAGAGAGAGAGAGAGAGAGAGAGAGAGTTGGCGCAGGATTAGGGTTCCCCAGGGGTTCCCTATTTATAGTATCAGGTGGCACATCTTAAAACCCTAGAGCCCAACTTTGGCAAGCCTTTTGCCAATTGGACAAGGCTTTATTAAACCCTAATTAGGGTTTCGAGATTTGTGGTGTCACCACCAAATCTCGCCACCTTCCACTCTTGTCCACTGGCCAATCAATATTCAACTATTGAATAATTACAGAACCAGCCCCTGCACTTTTAATTAATTAAATTAATCTTCAAATTAAATCTAATTAATTCCAGATTAATTTCTAATTAATTATTATAGTTTCTAATTTATATATTAACACTTAAATATATTAATAAACTATTTATTTATTTCTATTGATGTATTAAACAATTAATAAATCAATCTTTCTTCTCTCTACTGACTTCTACATCAATCCACCTGCTAGGAGGGCAACCCAAATGGACTTTGCTTCAATTAACAAGATAAATACAAATATAAAGTCATGGCTTAGACACCTAATCCAACAGAAGGTCCGTCAACAGTCGTCCCTATGGAGACAATTGGATCGGAGGCATCAAATAGTTGTAGAAGGGAAGCTTTGGAGATAACAATGACTTCAAAATCAATAAGCATCTCTAGAGCACCTAAAAGAGAGTCAATATCGACATCGTTAACAATTTTATGAATATGGCTTCTTGAAGGAGCTTCATTACTCTCCATTATATGAGTGAAGCAATACTTGTATTTTGCCCGGTAGGCGTATTAATAATCAAAGTTGATATCAAAGATTTCTTCCATAACTCTGGTGTATTGTTTAAGAACTCTAAAGAATACTCCTTGGTGGAATAACCAAAGAAAATGGCTTCTGCCTTTATATTATTTTGGTTGAGATTTGATCAGACGATCTCAGTTATTCTTTATGAAGCAACTGCAACCAAATATATGAAAGAGTTAAAGATGATGATATATATTGAAATGATGGTGATGAGGTATACAAATATACTAATAATGGAAATGTATTTAGCAATCAAAGTATATTTATTGAGGTATATGTGACGTACTTGTATGGTAAAAAATAAAATGACAATATAAAGAAAAAGCAATATTGTATACATGGAAATGTCAATGAACTATGACAATTACATTAGTTATTTAACTTAGATGCACCACACGTCCAATTATACAAACATCTTCAACAAGGTCTAAACTAATGTATAAAAAAGTCCATCACCCACATTTGTTTACAAACCAAGTGTACATATGATATAATAAATAGGTATTACCAAAACATGACCCAAAACAACTATCATACATTTTCCTGACAAAAATATACCCTTTACCAACCTACCTAGTTAAAGTTCACTGGCTTATCAGTTGAAGAACTACCACAATTTTTTTTTTTAATAAACATCTTTCTTCAAATTGAGTTACACTATCCTCTTAAGTGGTTTTCTTTTTCTATTTCTTATCGAATGTTATAAACCACGATATATATTACCCTTCATTATCACCGTCGTTTCAATGTCTATCATCCTCTTTATTACCTTATACTTATTATCATCAATGACTTGTTCCATATTATATTCAATCGATTATCTACAACTTTTATGTTTTGAATTACTTATGAAATCCTTTAGATTTCTACTTATAAGGCTCTAAACATATCTGGCTAGAAGGTTCATCCATCTTAAATTTGAATTTAATAATACTTGATGTTCTAAAATATATATTAGGAGTACTACAACTCTCTCCTACTAACCTTTGGCTGAATGTTTCTATATTTTGAAGTATAAGACCAATTGCATGGGTGTTCACTCATATCAACATTTGGATCAACCACTTTCAAACGATCATAACCTCCTTCATTCTTTTTCCTATGCTATCACAACCATGTGTACTATAACTTTCAATTAGAAAGTTCCTACTTATTAGCTCCGGATCTTGACTTATTAAGATCCAAACATGACTCGTAGGAAATGTCCCATTTACAAATAAGTTTTTACACTGAGTTTTTGTCCAACTTTGCAAGTTGTACTTCCTTAATATGAACTCCTTAATTTAAACCGAACTTTGTCTTATTTCATTTTCATGCCCCCCTAAATATTACATTTTTGCCCTTTTCCTTTATCTTGCCTCTATGGTAGGGTTTCAAGGTCCTAACGTTGATACCTTTTTATCATTTTATATGAAATTATACTCATATTATTTTCCTAATTTTACCCTCGAACTTTGTGCACTTGTATCATAATTATATAAAGTCATATAATTTACTATATTGGTTACTTTTACTATTATTTTCCTTGTTGGTCATGTGAAATGACCATTTTACCTCTTTATTACCATTTGCCATAATTTTCTGACTTATTTTATTTTCCTTCTTACTTTCTTAGCATCCAAATTCTGAATGTTACATAACCCGACCCTCACTCCAACCCCTACATGCCTAAACACACACCCACGCCCACACTCACCTCACACACTTGCCCCTACCTTACCCCACCCCCACCCCACCCTACCCCTACCCACTGATACACCCTACCAAAGCACATCCACACCAGCAACAAAGCCACGATGAGAGCAACAACAAAACCGTCTTCCTAGGTTTAGATTAGTCTAGGAAGTAGAGATGGTAGCTTGGCTCCCACAATTACATATCACCATTGCTTAGATCCTTGGGAGGTTTGTGTATTTTTCAGTAACAAAGTGAGGAGAAGTGAGGATTTTCGAAGAAGGCGGTGGGTTTTTAAATCCTCATTAGACGTTGGGGGTGTCAACATAGTGAATTTACCAAAAAGCCCTCACGTGAGGATCACCTAATATGTACTAACAGAGCAACATAGACGGTAATCCCAAGAGGGACCAACAATGTAATAAAAAGCCAAACACACACCAGTTTTGTGAAATTAAAAAACTAGGAATGAAAACTGTAAAATCATATAAATCACACGAAACGTAATTTCTTCAATCAATTATTATCCGACACAAGAAGCACCAATTAACTATATGAAGATAAAAAGGAGAATTTAAAAATCGACAAAAATCAGTTTTTAAAAAGCGCTTAAATCACTTATTTGATGATGAAAAGAAATTATAATTGAGAAGTTAAAATGCGTTGGCTTCATAACAACATCCATCAAAACCCCAATTCAGGTTTGCACAATCCAAACACTTTTCGACAAGATTTGGAATAATCAAATACGCAAGAATCTATGGATCTGCAGAAGAAGATGGTTTGGGGCTGCTAATCAGGTTTCGGATTTTCTAAAACAGGGAAGACTGGGACTACGTGTCTACTTGGATTAGTCAACAATTTCGCCACACTTTAAATCTACTGGAAGAACTAGGACAATGAGACGAGATGGAAATTTGATTTTTGTAGGAAACATGACGACGAGTAATGAATGAGTCATTGGATCTAAGCCCATTAAGTAATGTATCGTTACAATCGCATAAACAACAAATTCAAATCAGAGTGTTCTTGCAGCAAAAAATTGATCAATCAACGCCACCGGTAACTTACACGAAAACGTCAAATATGTTTATTACTAAAGAGAAGGATGAGACGCTCATGTCGATATTCAAATTCGCATCTCGAAAGAAGCTTGGAATGCTGCTCTTGTGTTTCGTTTCAATCGCAGTTGTGTTGTGGATACTTCATCTCGGCAAAGGTGTGTTCTTCGTTTCTAGAGAATCAATCAATTACAACTCTTATGGATTTGACTTTTGAGTGTCAAACGAGTTGAATTTCTGTTGATATTATTCTATTTCTCTAGAAACACCATTGACATTAGATCTATAAAAAGGTATTAGAACAGAATGAATAAGAGGTAAGAAACCAACATCTATGTCCGATTTCTGAATTTGGAAAGTATCAGGGTTTAACATATAAATCAAAAGGGGACTCTTTGTCCGCACCGATTGAGTAATTCGTGCTGTTTGATTTTAGCGCAGTCTATTTTCCGGATTTGTGTTGTTGATTCGTTTTCTTCAATCAATTTCACTGATTCATTGTTTGATATCTCGATTCTAGTCCAATCTAGTTTCTTACTCGTGGATATGAATGTTCAATGGTTTGTCTCATTCCTATAGAACCATCTTGAGAAACTTGAAAACAAAATATTGCTGAATTCTTTACTGAAAATGTTCAAAGACTAGTTTACATTGAAAACTGTTTATCTTTTGGTTGTTTGCAGGTGAGGTTACACAAGAATTTGGCCATGTAAGGAGTTTAGGATTCATAAACATTTCAACAGTTGGATTTTCTGAACATTCTTCACTGAATGATGATGTGAATACTAGTGTTAAAAATGATAAAATAGTTACAGCACCTATTTATTTTACCGGATATACCCTTCTTCCTGGAAATCCTTGTGAGTCCTTTACATTGCCTCCACCACCAGCAGATAAGAAAAGAATCGGGCCACGTCGTAAGTTTAAATTTTTTCCTATTTTGAAAATATTCATATTCTTTAATTTATTTGTTTATTATAGCTTCCCACTTTCATTTTTTCCTATTACATCATTGTATTTTTATGTTTCAGCATGTCCCGTGTGTTACCTTCCCGTGGAAGAAGCTATAAAATTAATGCCAAAATTACCCTCATTTTCTCCTGTTGTCCAAAATCTGACCTACATTCATGAAGAGAATTCAACTAAAACCGAGTTTGGAGGGTCAACATTTGGCGGGTACCCTTCTTTGAAACAGAGACTTGAATCTTATGATGTTAAGGAGTCAATGACCATTCATTGTGGGTAGTTATGTCATGAATTTGTAAATGTGGGAGTGAAGCTTTTTGGAAGGAATGGAATCTGTCAACGGAATTGGAATATGAAGGTTTCTTAATCTGTCGTGCGTTTGGTTGGCAGTAAATGGAATGGAATCCAATGATAAAAGTTCAATACTCTTTAAAAGTTTTATTTATGTATAAATGTTTATTGTTTATCGTAAATATATAAAAGTTAGGAATGGGAAAGTACATACAAATTTCGAGATTATGTTCATTTGGGAACCAAACACGCCATGGAATGGAATCGTGAATTCCAATTCCATCGGAATCATGAATTCCAATTCCATCGGAATCATGAATTCCGATTCCGTCGGAATCATGAACTCCAATTCCGTTGGAATCCATGATTTTTGAAAGTGATGACTTTGTGACTAATTCTCTTGTGATGGTGCATAATTACGCCAAAAGATTTGTGACAGGAGATAAACCAGGACGCAATACGGGATTTGATATTAACGATTCCGATCTTTTTGAGATGGAAAGTTGTCGGGAAGTGCTGGTTGCATCAGCAATATTTGGTATCATATTAATTTCATAATATAAAGAGTAAATTACAATTTTGGTCCCTGTTGTTTATATCAAATTACAGTTTTAGTCCTAGTTTTAAAAATCTTGCACCGATAGTCTCTGTGGTTTCCAAACCTTTCACTTTTGGTCCCTATGGTTTCTAAACCTTTCGCTTTTGGTCCCTCCCTCTGTTATTGTTTGTGTAAACCCTAGGGACCGAAATTGAAAGATTTGTAAACCATTGGGACCAAAAGTGAAAGATTTGAAAATTACAGGGACCACCGATGCAAGATTTTTAAAGCTAGGACCGAAACTGTAATTTGGTGTAAACCACAAGGACCAAAACCGTAATTTACTCTAATATAAATCTTCTTAATTTTATAAAAAATGCATGTAACAAATGCATCCTTGAATGATTTCTGATGATGTAAGTTTTCACAGGCGCATATGATCTGATTCAACAACCAAAGAACATTAGCGAATCTTCAAAGCAAAATGTTTGCTTTTTCATGTTTGTTGATGAACAAACGGAAAGATTCCTTAAAAATTCAACTCATTTTGATGATATCAAGAAGATAGGATTATGGAGAATTATTGTTGTCCATAACCTTCCATACACTGACCCAAGACGTAATGGAAAGGTAAAAAAATAAAAAATAAAAAATTTACCCATCGAACATTTTTTTATCATGTGGGTCCCGTTTGTGAATTATGGTATAAATGAACGAACAAAAGCAAGATTTAGGAATTGGAAAGTACATAAAAATTTCGAGATTCTATTCATTTGGGAACCAAACACGCCATGGAAAGGAATTGTGAATTCCAATTCCATCGGACTCATAAATTCCAATTCCGTCGGAATCGTGAATTCCAATTCCGCCGGAATCGTGAATTCCAATTCCGTCGGAATCCTGAATTCCACTTCCGTTGGAATCCGTGATTTTATAAACATATTCTTATTAGGGTTACATGTGTAACAGGCACCAAAGCTTCTATTACATAGGCTTTTTCCCAATGTTCGGTATTCTTTATGGGTGGATGCAAAACTTGAGCTTGTTGTGGATCCTTATCAAATTCTTGAAAGGTTTCTTCTTATTATATTTTATAATTATTATAATAATAGTATATATAATTTGATTTTTTAATAAATTTCAGGTTTTTATGGAGAAAGAATGCAAGTTTTGCAATATCTAGGCATTATAGGCGGTTTGATGTCTTTATAGAAGCCGAGGCTAATAAAGCAGCTGCAAAGTATGACAATGCCTCCATTGACTTTCAAGTTGACTTTTATCGAAAAGAAGGGTTGACCCCGTATTCAGAGTCAAAGCTTCCCATTACAAGTGGTAATTCTTTTTTATAAAAAGTAAATTGAGAGTACAAGAAGAGAAAGAATTTGTAAAGTAGAATGCTTTTTTTTGAATTTAATTAAAAACCGTTAAATCATGCAGATGTTCCGGAAGGATGTGTGGTGATACGTGAACATATTCCAATCTCGAATCTTTTTACGTGTCTATGGTTTAATGAAGTTGACCGGTTTACTTCAAGAGACCAGATTAGTTTTTCTACAGTGAGGGACAAAATTATGTCCAAAACAAATTGGAGTCTTGAATATGTTCTTGGATTGTGAAAGAAGAAACTTTGTACTTCAAGTAACCAACCTTCTTTTTATCTTTTATATCCTTAAAACTTAAATGGCAAATTCCAAAAAAGACACTAAGTTTTCAAAAAAGTTCGATTTTGACACTGTGTGGCTTTTTTCAGTTAAGTCACTAAGTTTTCAATTTTTCTCAATTAAGTCATTGTGTTTTCAATTTTTTTCAAATTTGACACCTAGGTGCCACGTCAGCGTCACATCATCAAGACTGACACGTCAACTGGTAACCAGGTTTACCGGTCAAATGGTCAACATTGAAAAAAAATTGAAAACATAGTGCCTTAATTGAAAAAAATTGAAAACTTAATGACTTAATTAAAAAAAAAATAACAGTGTCAAAATTGAATTTTTTTTGAAAACTTAGTGTCTTTTTTAGAATTTACCTAAACTTAAATACAGAAAACCACAAACATTTTTATCGATTTAGCGTCATAAGAATACTTTTTGAAGTTATAAAATTTCAAAGTATTTCTATATGCTTCTTTTGCAGGGATACCACCGAGATATTTTGGAACATTGGGCACCGCCACCCCCTCCAAAATTTGCTCTTGCTGTTTCTAGTCCTCCATCCATTAATGAAACCTCCAAAAGAGTTGTAAAGATCCCACGAGACAGAAAATCTGCTACTGACATGGCAGATACCAAAAGTCAAAGTCAAAGATAAATCCACATAGTCGAATGGGTAACAGGAATCTTGTTCAAATGGAGGTATCTCAGTAATTTGTTATTTTCTTCTACATTTAGGATTAGATGGGAAAATATTTGATGAGGAGGGCATTTACGTCTTTTGCACAGACAAGGGATCGAGATCGAGATCGAGTCCTGTCCAGTTCACGCTAAAAGCAGTACGTTTCGTCTAACAAACTTGGACTTGGATTCATTATTTTTGCTGTATATAAATTAAACTATTCAATTCGTGAAATGTTGCAGCTCACTGATCAGATGTCATTCAAATGTTTTTTGTAACGGCATGGGTGAAGGGAGACAAAGCCTAGAAGTGACTAGCAAATCATGATTTTTTTGAGGTGGGGGTAAATCTGTAAATGTGCGTGGTGCATGTACATCTGTAATTTTTGTACACATGTATTATGGAATATAGGTTTTGTGTAGTAGTATTGTTGGTTTTTATTTTTTTTATTTTTACATTTACATGAGGAAAAATATAAAGTAGCCAACTTTGGTTGTGTTTTGTTTTAAAATTAAAAAAAAAAAAAAATCATCTCTCGGTTGGTAGAGTGGTGAAAAGACTCCACATAATTTATCAGAGGGTCGATGAAATTTCAACTCTTGTGCCCACCTGCCTCCATTTGGTAATGGTGTGGGTTTTACTTTTACCTACTGAGCCAGCAAGGAGTAAATTAAGTTGCAATAATGTCAGTCTCGTTTGTTTTGACGATGAAATATGTTTCTTGATATTTACTAATCATATTAGTTGCGGAAAAGTCCTTTGTTTTCTGAAAAAAATTTCCATAAAAAATAAGAATTTGGAAAACGCGTTTAGTTCATCAATTTTTCCAAAATTTTCCAAAAAAATGAAAATTTTTCATTTTCCCAAAATTACAAAGAATTTGGAAAATTTTGGAAAACCCAAAATTATTGTTTTATAAATTTTTCTATTTCCAAAATTTTTCTAAAACATACAAAAACAAACACACACTCATTCTCATCTACACCCCACAATTACACCTACATCCACCCTACCCTTTACCCACCCCCACCCACCAACCACCCCACCTTCACCTACCCCCACCCCATGAAACATCCCTCTCTTTCGGTCACTGGGAAATGTAACATTTTTAAAGGAAATTTCATATATAAAAAAAAAAGTTGCGTACATGTAACAGTTCGTACTCGAAACACTGGTAAATGAATCCACTTACAATAATCCCAACGACATAAGCAAACATTGTGCGAGTCTAGACATTTTTATAACTAGGAAATAAATATCAAGCAAATCATCGAGCTTTATTCCGGTACCCTACTTCTTAAACCTGAGACACACATCAAAATAAACGCCAGACTGTGATGTCTGGTGAGATACATATGAGATACATAGGTTTAGACTCCCTATATAATAATCCAAAAACACCTTAACACATTGTTACACTTAAATATGCATACGTCTTTATTACCTCTTTTCTCGTCCACTTAGTCCGTTCTCGAACTCACATCTTTATGGGTTGCATGGGGGGAGTCACCCATGATTGGTGACGTGGCGGGGGATGAACGTATCAGTCCGCCAATCGTCTATTTGGGCTGCATCGTGGTGGTCCAAGCACGTCTTACGGCATCGCCGACGTAACTTGTCCCTATCACAACAGGTAGCTAGCCTGTGTGAAAATGGCAAGAATGTCTAGAATATCAAGCCAACGTCATTACGTCATAAACATCTTTCGTCATTGTGGTGGGAGTCACCCATCGTTGGAGACGTGACGGGGGATGAATATATCAGACCGTCAATCATCTGTTTGGATCATGTGGGGGAGGGGTCCAAGTACATCTTTCATCTTTATGGTCTGGACCTCTCAAACATCTTAATGTCTTAACATCTTTCGGCTTCATGGGGGAGTCACCCATGTATCAGTCCGTCAATCATCTGTTTGGATCATGTGGGGGAGGGGTCCAAGTACATCTTTCATCTTTATGGTCTGGACCTCTCAAACATCTTAATGTCTTAACATCTTTCGGCTTCATGGGAGGAGTCACCCATGTATCAGTCCGTCAATCGTCTGTTTGGATCACGTGGGGGGTCCAAGTATATCTTTCGTCTTAACGTTTTTCATTTTATAGTCTGGACTTCTCAAATCATCGCTCACATTTTCCTGTTTTATCCTTTTTTTGTATGTAATTATAAAACATCGTATTTTTAGAATTTTAAGAAAATACGTTCGAACACATAAGTCACCATACACACATATAATCACATGAAGTCACGTAATACATATAAAACACATACGGTAAAATACTTTTATTTATAAGGATGTGTGCTTGAAAATGCTATATACTCACCTCTAAGCGGCATGGCAAATAGCTAAATGGTATCGTGCTTCGTCTCATAATCCAGATTAATCTACCGATAGACCTAAACATAAATATAATTTAGGTTAAGCTTTCACTCCTCCTTGCAATCCATAATCTGGATGTATGTTTTAAAACTATCATATCATAAATTTGATTTCATATGTATTTAGCATTTCTAACATAATTTAATTTGACTTGAACCAAATAAGTTGTAAGACTGTAATTTAAACACCAAAGACATTAGTTCCGACATTATTGTTTAAATTACTTTTTACCATTTACTATAATACAAACTAAATCATCTACTAGAATATATAACAGCAAGGTCTCGTTTACTACTAAAGTTTGTAATGGATACTAATTAACTAATATATAGTGAAGCCATATCTTTAGCAAATGCTTTGACAAATTAATTTCTTTAAAGATTGCAACCAACGGGGAGATATGTAAGCAAAATAAATATATTCTAACAATAGATATTGATGGTACTGTAATGCCGTTCTCTCTTCCCTACTTACAAACCATAACACAACTCATAGACTAGATTATACTTGATGTTGTTGTACCCAAACCTGGAATGTCTGTTCAAAGCGGCCAAATACCAAAATACTCAAACTTCATCTCTTTTTCTTTATATAACCCACATGGAAGTTTTCATTTAGAAGAATTGTCCTGATGTAGCTTACATACCATTGCAGTCCCACGATTCCTACAGTCCCAGCCGGAACATATCCCTAGTTAATTTGTAGTTGCAAGGGTGCACGACACCTTGAGTTTGTGTTCCTTGTTGGGCAACAACAATCGGATAGTATGCACATGTATAAGTGTCTCAAGCAATACATCTAGTTTATGTATATATTATATCCCACATGATGCCCCTAAATAATTATAATTAATTATTGTAAACAGGAATGGATAAGAGAGTATACCAATCAGAAGCCATAGTCGATGTCATCTCTATTCACGGACCATTACAAGAGCATCATCACAGGAACATCTATGTCTCTTTGTGCCTCTTTCATGCGCCATTTTCAACATACACATAGCCAAACCCTTATACATGTATTTATTCATGTAGATTGCATCAACGTAGGGGCATTGGGTTCTTATATCTTCACCAAGACATTTATATGTAACTCATCACTGCCGAGCAGGGAATGCTCACCTTGATTCAGCATCCTTCTACCAAAACATTATCGGGGAACCTGTACCCTCGTAAAAGAAAAATTAACGACAGCCTACAGTCCGCTCCCATGTTCTGTGATCTGCTGGATACTTCTCGTTGTCGTCTATAAGCTTACCGACAAGTCGCACGTCCCTTTTCCAGCAGCCCGTCATCTCATCTTTCGGGTTTCTGGTTGTTGCTCTCAGCACTGCCGGTCACCGGAGATGGTGACCGAGAACTCACAAGTCCGGAACACCGAACACATGACATGTCTGATGTCTCTCGTCTCTCATGTATCGTTTTCTCCCAAACACTGCCTCTCTTGAAAGTCGTACGTAACCCCCTAATCACTATCCATGCTTGAGTATATATCGTCCACATGATCGAGAATTTAGAAGGATTAGTTTAACGTGCAAAATAATTGGGAATAGGAAGCGTAAGTATACTTCTGTATTTCAAATAGATAAATGCATATTTTCACTAATGGTCTTTGTTTTTCTTTTTTCCTATTAATCTGTAACCGCCAACTCGATAAATGAATTGAATTGGCTTTAGACCCAAAGTTACTAAATCAACCCTCCATCTTTGCAACCTTTATCATAACCACCTTCTGGTTTTATTTGAAATTTGTTATACCTTTACTAACCGTTAGGAATGTACAATTTGTCATTTTAGTAGTAAGACATCCAACCCAAATTCGTGGGTGTTACAATTCTCCCCTCGTTAAAAAGATTCCGTCCTCGGAATCTCTATGAGAATAAGGTTGCCTCTCGAAAGTCTCCTACACTCTCTTCTCATCTTCCATTATTTGAAAATCTTATAATTACCATGACATCGTTCCATAATAATGCATGTCAACCCTCAGTTACTAATGAATCACCAAGATCTTATATTTGGTAATCATCGTTCTTATCATATTATGACTACTCCCTAATGTTCATGTAACGGTTGATAATGTTCATAATTAGGATCCCACACTATTTCCCTAAGTACTCGGCTAACCATCATCAAAAACAATAACCATCATATCGTCGGTTTATCACACCTGTAGCATAGTTCTAGCACTTCTACACTAAGTAATCAATTGCATTGCTTGGGATTACACCTAACATTAAGGCGAACATACTCAACTTGATACTCTTTAAAACCATCATGCCGTTTTTTTGTATGTTATGAAATCCTTGCTTATCTGGAATTACTATCATCATGAATCTTAACTCTAGGGCAACATGTATATTTTATCTTATATAAAAACCTACATTATTCTGCATAATCATTACTTATTGTCTCCCTAAACATCAAATAACATCCTTATTTATCTTAAATGAAATATTACATCATTTTATGATGTCACCCACCATTACCTCATAGCTTCATTTCTAAATAAATCTAACACAACTTCTCTTCCAAACACCTTGCAACATTTCTCATTTAATTTCTCACCGAGCATCTTCTCTTTCAATTTAGTGCCTTAATGTTTTTATTATCGGTATGTTAATAGTTCACCTAGTCTCTAATTGGAATGAAATCTTGACTTTATATTCAAATTAGTATTCCTTATTTCATTTGGCACTTTGATAACAATTTACTTCCTAAGGTATCAAAGCACACGAAATTGTCGTGTCATTCTACTATATAAGGATAAAGTTGAAAGGTTTTCTGCAAATCTATGAACTAAAACCCTAAGTTCACATGCAACCTAGATTGGATCTATGTTTTCTTACTTTGAACATGTAACTAATTCCTAAAGGCAAAACAAAAATTAACTAAAGAATAAAATCAGGAAAAACTAACCTTTAGGTTTTCTTGGAAGCAAAGCAGCACAAGTGTCCTGCCTCAAATGAGATCACACCCAGGGAGCAGGAGGTGGACGAAATCCAGAGAGAGGGAGGAGAGAAAAATTGGCGTGAATTATGATGCCTGGGGTCTCTATTTATAGGCTCTAGGTGGTTACAGATAAACCTTAGAGATAAACCTTTTTAATTCAAATCAAGATAAACCTTTTATCATTTGAATTAAACCTATTTATCCTCTATTTATCAAATTCGAAATTAAGGATAAATACATCCTAAAAATCGCCAACATTAAACCAACCAGGACAGTCACTACTCAACTATTGAGTAATTACAAAACAGCCCCTGTACTTGTAATTAATCACATTAATCACCAAATTAAATCTAATTAGTTCCAGATTAATTTCTAATTAATTACTATAGTTTCTAATTAATATATTATCACTTTAATATATTAATAAACTATTTATTTAATTCCTATTGATTTATTAATCATATAATAAATCAATCTTTCTCTCTCCGGAACTTTCTACCAAACCTCTAGCTATGAGGGCAACCCAAATAGACTTTGCTACTATTAATTAGGTAAATACAAATTATTAGTCATGGCTTAGACACCTAATCCAACAGTCTCCCACTTGGATAAGTCTATGACTATAATTACCAATTTAACCTCTAATTAATCAGCAAACTGTAGCTTCCTAGAAACTGCTGCCGAACTCTGACCTAGTCAGTTCTGTCCATAGATAAGTGATCAAATGATCCTCCGTCCAACAAGATATTTTCAGACATGTGACATGGATTGAGATCAATCTTTGTCTGACACACTGTTTCCCGATTTCCGATTTTGCATATGACTATCAGACTTTTAATTGAACGAATCAATTCAGTCCTGGCTGGCCAGCACCTCAGTCAACTTCAAAATCATCGAGTGGCCAACAGATATCTGTTTCCCGTCAGGGTCAAGGGACGAATAAGCTTCGACTAATATGTTATATCTTTTACCCGACAAATCACTCACAACAGCACGTTTTATAACACCGAGTTACCGATGCGTTTTCGTACTATCAATGAACAACCGCCTTGCAAATTATAACTCATATCTCTCCACTTTAAGACCATAAGATATTATCGTCTCAACATTGCTCGTGATGTAATCCATGAAGCAATCTATTGAGCGTGAGTTTATCCAATACTCAAATCTCCATTTCCAAGTACTCATGAACGTTGCAGCAATCTTATTGTAATGTCTAACTCCTTAGACAATCTACAAACCAATTCATGACAGTCTTCCTTCATACTTACTCCCTAAGAGTATGAACGACTGTGGATATTTGAATAATCCAATTATTCAGGAAGTAAACATGCAAACGCGAAACATAGAATCTGACTGGCAGCTACTCCTGCTTATTACCAAGTCTCCACGAGGTAATTACCAAGTCGGATTTATCATAACTATTATCGGTTTCTTATTCTCTTTTAAACTTTTAATTTAAGCCTTTCATATCCATGTCTATGACCTTTTCACTCTTTCTATGTATCCAAGTGTCTAACACTTATACACTTTATTACAGATGATCCTATCGGATACTCTTCCGATGATATCTCAATTTGTCATTCTGTCATTCTCTCTCACAACTCCATTCCGGTGATGTGTACTATGACTGCCCATGGTTCTCGGGTCTTTAGTCTACATGACTACACCCTAAGACAATTTCAAGGTGTCATGATGTGCCGGTGAACCACATGCGCTCCATCAGAAACCAACGAAATTCTTTAACCATGAAGTCCTACAGCACCACGTTCTGGTGTAAACAATTACCGATTTGAAAACCCTTTCAAATCAATCACCCTAATCATTTCCCAATGATTTCTCACGTCTGTTCAAAAATCCATTCAGTATTCTCAGCCAGGCAATATCCTGAATCCAACATACAATGCTCTAAGCATTAAGTCATCAGGATATGTTCATAACACTTCTGATTTGTCCAAGAGGCTCGAGAAACCTGATGTAATCTCATTCCAAGCCCTTTCGGAATCCTAAGATTACCAATAATCCTTGTATCATGATTTCCGGAAACCATTTCCTTTCAGGGACTCTTTCTTATGCATCTTGAATCCCATCAAGATCATATTCTCAACGGCTAAGTCAATACTGTCAGTCTCATCTATCTGATAGATGTCTATGAACTACGTGAGCATGCTGCACCTTCTTTGTTTCTTTCATGCCAATTCATTACACTTTGCAATGACAGGAAACTCCATTCCTGGGTTATGCATCTTGAATCTCATCAAGATCATATTGGCAGAATTCTGATCTATCTAATAGATGCTCACAACCACCTGAGTATGTTGTATTTCTTAAGGTCTTTCATAGCGAACCGTTTCTTAACACCAAGTCATTACACTTTGTAATGATAAGAGACGTTTCCTAGAACCAGTATGTAACCCACATACAATGATGGAAGATAACAACGATACTCCCACTGGCTTTGACACCGTTATATGACTCTTTCGGACTATTCATAAAATCCAGAACTTATGGCACATTTTGCGAAACCGAAATCCAAACATTTCCGACATATTAAAGGAAATCTTTCAGGCTATTCACAAAATCCAAACCTTTTGGCCTATTTTGAGAATCTGAATATCCTTTCTTGCGAGATGCCCATGGGACGAATCTCGGGGCCATGTACCTTTTGTAATGGCATGCTCTATGTGAGTCCATATTAGTGTGCCAGTAAACCACACACGCTCCACTAATGACTCACACTATGCCACGCAGAATCCTCTCGGATTACATCTTCAATTAAGAGTGCTTCTCTCAGAATCAATTGCTTGACTCCAAGTGATGACTCATTCAACCAGATGTTCTGTAAGTACATTTCTATGTTCCTTTCTTTTTGATGATTCAATTACTCCCACTGGTTCCTAGACCAGTTGTAAAATCGATCAAACTGCCACATAGACTGTGTCTTGCGCTAAGGTTCTCTTATTTGGCAGCAACCGGGCTCACCAATGCTTCCTAGTAGTCGGATTACTTATCCGTACCATCTTTAGTGTTTTACCACTAATCGGTATGTCACCCAGATCATAACTCTTTATGACGGTGACCAAAACTACAAGTCAGGCGAAGAGAGGGTATGTCAGGTTTAACAGGAATCTGATTCCTGGTCAAGGCCCAGTGGTGACTAAAGGTTCTTTCACTTGGCTAATCCCTGAACTCCTTCAGGACTATCCTTACTCCCACTGTTTCCTTAGAACATGAGCTCTTTCTAAAAGAACTCTTCTTTCAAAGGATAACCGGAATGGCCAATGAAACGACATCGCTGATCAGTTCCAGGCTTGTCATGAGATTCAGACGAATGCTACATGAACCTGGACTTTCTATGTACTAGTGGGACGATCCCAACTTTACATTTTAGACAGTGTCGGCATAACCTACTTAGTCTAAGATATGGTCGGAATATGGTTTCTGCGGTCTGACTTGTTGAATATTTAATTCATTGAAATACTAATCGAAAATGTATCTTATACATCGAGGATCAAAACTATTTCGATCAATGCTCCATTATCTTCCTTAAGACACATTATAACCATTAGTGTTCTTGGAAGAGGATAAACTGTGAAACATTTTCTCAGTCTATGTAGTCATTCAAGTTCTGTTGATCTTATACTTCCTTTGAAATCGTTGAACACTTCAAGGTTCCAATGAATCGCTTATTCCGATAAGCGAAGCCATATTTGTCAAACTATTTGGAAAATATTTTGAAGCATAACTAATCGTGTTCTGTTCGAAGATTCGAGCAATACACAGTAACTTATGTGTCTGTCGCTCAAAATCTTAATACTTTTACATCTCCATGTAAATTTATGAATTTGTTAATATTGTTCAAGTCATGCAATCATCACCTGACTCCAAGTCAACTGATTCCAAAATCCTATCCATTGGATCTTTGGGTGATTTCTTTCTTGCCACAATTAATTTTATTAAGCACTCAATTCATCATGTGTCTCTAAGTCAAATGATTCCAAAGTCCTGTCCAACTGGACCTTTGGTTGAAGTGATTCTCATAAAATTCACTTTAACAATCATAAAGAACATAATTTATAAGTCCAATCCCATTGGATGTATCAACATTCAAGTTATTACCATTTATGCCATTAACACATTCACACAACATTTCGAGGATAATTAAAACAATCAAAAGAAAAACAACATTCTATTAAAACACAAAAAACCTCGAACAATGTACTATATGAAAACAATGTCGTTTGCATCTAATAATCTAATAACAAGATTGTAATATCTAACTAAACTTCAAAACTGCATGAGCTGGAGATCCAATCCAAAAGTGCTCCTATGCGTCAAAGTCCTGTACCCTACTGATTCCCTGCATACAAACCAAACGTGACTATCACATTATGTATCAAGGAATTATGGATCAGGAGTTTCGAAGTTTTTAGATAAAACTGAGTTTCTAAAGATTTTACCTTGGAGCATTTTCCAATCTTTCCGTGACTGTATCCGATCCTATGAATTCCCAGTTTAAGACATCTCAGAACATGTCCAGACGATCTGGAACGTTTCTTGCTGCGTCTCTTCAACGGACTCAATCCAGAAGTCGCCGAAACAGTGGAGCAATGCATGTCCATGAGTGACTCGTATAGGGTCAACAGAGAACGCATTTCCATAAAAGTCCTTTTCCGGTCTTCCTTTCTATACGTCTGAATGAACAGATCGTACCTATTAGTCAGCGAATCAAGTAGGATCTTAACACTGATTTCCTGACTAATTGGATGACCAAGTTTGTACAATTCGCCTATGTATCTCTCAATCTTGAGAACATGCGAATCGATGCTACTTCCTTCTTTTAGCTTGCACTCTGCAAGTCTTTTGAAGATCCTAGCTCGTTCCTCTTCAACCGGTTCTTGGAACTTTTCCTCAACCAATTGTATTAACTCATACGGCCCTAGGGATCCAAAATCCCTGCGGAACTCGGGGTCAATGGTAAATAGCATGAGGTCACGAACTTCCTCGGATTCATCAAATAATGGGTCATGCTCATCATAAAGACCTTCTGTAATGACATGTTTTGGTGGAACTGGGATCGGACACTCAATGAGGTGTAGCTTGCGAGCAATAACAAGAACCATTCTCCAATTGAGAAGCCATTCCACATAGTTAAGGCCAGTCAGCCTTTCCACATTTAGCAGGCGCTTTCTGATGCCCTCAGAAATGGGTGAATGAGGAGGAGGATGAGAATAGACACTCGATTCAGACATCTATAGAAGGAAACATAAATTATTAGTTTAATTAATCCTTTTAAATAATTACCCAATATATATTATTTAACAAGGCTAGGATCCAAAATACCCCAACTATGCTGTGAAGAGGGATGCCGTAGTCACAACGCAGTGGTCATTAAGGTAGATAACTTTTATCAATTTCAGTCTTATGAAATTCCTAGATCTGTGAGAGTCATTGAACTGTTCAATGGCATGTTTAATCTCGGATATGCCCCACCGTTTGTGACTGGGATGCCGAGGATCACAAACCGGGTGTGAATAACCATGCAAATTAGCTTGGTACTCTCGGGGTCCATTATCATCTCAAATTGATGTGCCAGTTAACCACACACGCTCCATCAACAATGATAACACCCGAGAAACCCATTACCACTCTTTATGAACCCCCATTGGTGTGCCGGTAACCCACACACGCTCCACCAACGTTTCATAAAGTGCAATGTGCAACTTCATGGATTAGCATCAAATTCACATTTTTCCTAAAGTAACTAGATTGGGAATTTGTAAATGGTTCTAGTACTTTGATCATTATACTTTTAATGATTAAGCGGTCCTATCAATACTGTTCGGCTAACGACCCTCCACTGATCAGGCGAGCGGTGGGCGAGAGTGTTCACCCATTAGACCGCCATTTTATAGGCAGCCTCCTTATACCCACTTTATAGATCAGCTTCGTGAATGAGGCCTACTATTGAATTGACTGACCAATTTCATCTTATACATATAGTATTAACTTTTAATAACATATATAAGATGTATTTTAAAACCCTTTAAAATATTCAAGGTTTATCTTTTAATTTTACCAAATTTAACAATTAAATTTTAAATTAAATTAAACCATAAAATCGATTTAATCAATTTTAATTACCAATAAATTAAATTAATTAGATCTAAATATTTTAAACATTTTAAAATATTTTTCTGGATTTTTCCATTAATTTTTGATAATTTAAAATTAATTAAATCCCTTTATGAATTATCTTTTAATTAACAATTAATTAAATTAATTCACTGAATATAGGTTTATCCAAGTTAATCAAATTAATTAAAACCTATCCTCAACCCCCTAGATTTCGAATTCAAATAATAGGGTTTAAGGTTATCCATTTAATGAAACAATTAAAGTTACCAAAAATAGAAAACCTCCTAAAACCCTAATATACATTTTCGAAAATACTAAGGGGGGGGGGATTAGGGTTTCCAAAACCCTAATCCTAGAAATCGATCCAATCAATAATTAGGGTTTATAAGCTTTAAACCCTAATTTTAGGAAAACTATTACAGCAATTCAACAAGAAAACAACCAAATGCTCTGATACCACTGAAAGGTTTTCTGCAAATCTATGAACTAAAACCCTAAGTTCACATGCAACCTAGATTGGATCTATGTTTTCTTACTTTGAACATGTAACTAATTCCTAAAGGCAAAACAAAAATTAAATAAAGAATAAAATCAGGAAAAACTAACCTTTAGGTTTTCTTGGAAGCAAAGCAGCACAAGTGTCCTGCCTCAAATGAGATCACACCCAGGGAGCAGGAGGTGGACGAAATCCAGAGAGAGGGAGGAGAGAAAAATTGGCTGAATTATGATGCCTGGGGTCTCTATTTATAGGCTCCAGGTGGTTACAGATAAACCTTAGAGATAAACCTTTTTAATTCAAATCAAGATAAACCTTTTATCATTTGAATTAAACCTATTTATCCTCTATTTATCAAATTCGAAATTAAGGATAAATACATCCTAAAAATCGCCAACATTAAACCAACCAGGACAGTCACTACTCAACTATTGAGTAATTATAAAACAGCCCCTGCACTTGTAATTAATCAAATTAATCACCAAATTAAATCCAATTAATTCCAGATTAATTTCTAATTAATTACTATAGTTTCTAATTAATATATTATCACTTTAATATATTAATAAACTATTTATTTAATTCCTATTGATTTATTAATCATATAATAAATCAATCTTTCTCTCTCCGGAACTTTCTACCAAACCTCTAGCTATGAGGGCAACCCAAATGGACTTTGCTACTATTAATTAGGTAAATACAAATTATTAGTCATGACTTAGACACCTAATCCAACAAAAGTGACATCCCGCTGGTAAGTACAATTAACTTCATGATCTCTTGTCGTTAATAGTTTGGCCTTTGCATAACTCTTACGTTTCACTAAGGTAATGATAGTGTCGTCCTTAAATAAAACATTTCATATTAGATTCATCATCCCAATGTATACCAACAACATTACACTTAGTGTCATCATTTTGTAGATTATCGTATCACCTCTCTTCCATTTATTGGCCAACCAGAAAGCACATATAGACTTTTATTCCAATCTACTCAATGCATGTACCACTGGAGTTCACCTCCTAACTTGTGGTGCTCACTATAATTTTGAGTATAAGGTATCACGTGTAGCATACTTGTGCCAAAAACTTATTGAAGTATTCGTCATTAATGACATATCAACTGTCATTATAATTCGAAGTACCTTCGGGTTACTCTCTAAGAGTTACTGCTACTAAGTTGTCTTACCTCCTTAGGGATCATTCTTGGGGCGTTGAAACTATTACATCGTGACATAATCACATCTTTAATATGATAACAACTTAATTTTTTTTCATAAAATTGTCTTAGTGTTTTAGCTTCTTACATCGTAAACATCTTAATACTTTTTACTATCATGTCGTACTATCATAATTGTTTGAGTCTCCTAACATTTTAACATCTTAACAATTTAATATATTTTTGTCATCGTACAACGTAAAATAATTATATTAAAGTCGTATCGTCTTAACATTACACTATCATAATCATCTAAAGACCATATCGTCATAATGTTTTAACATCCTATCACTGTTATAGTTAAGGATTTAATATATCGTCTTAGTATGTATTTATTTGAAGTATATTCTTATCTTTGTAAAATATAATAAAAACAAGCACATATACACTCATTCCCACCTACACGCCACAATTATAACTACACCCACCCTACCCTCTACCTATCCCACCCCACCCACCCCACCCCATCTCACACACCCACCCCTACCACACCACCACCTACCCATGCCATCCCTATCCACCCACCACCCACCAGGATGGGTGGGGTAAGGGTGAGGTGGGGTGGGTTGATAGGATGTATGTGTGTTATTTGAAATAACAAAAATTAAAAAATAAAAATTGATAGAAAAAATATATATTTAAACATATTTTTTTCCAAAATAGAAAATGAAACGGAATCAGTTTTATCTAAACGAGTTTTCCGAATTCTTAATTGAAAACGGAAGATGAAAACTCATTTCATTTTTCTGAAAATGAAAAATAGAAAATGGAAAACAGTTTTCCGCAACTAAACACACCCTAACATTTTTATTCAAGATGAGAAGATTGTATTATGGATGTATTTGCCTAAGAATTTCGTTTGAATTTGTGATTACAAAGATTAGCAATTGACGATTTCAATTCTAATAAAAATTCAAATTTGACTCATCGTATTCATATATCCCATAAAATAAAACACACGCCCAATTTCTATATGTACCAATGATTGTATGTGTTAGGTACATATAGCACCATCCTTCAAATTTTTGTTAAATGCTATTTCGGGAAGTGTGTCGGTAAAATTATAAGTAACTAAGGAGCTGTTGGGCCAAGCTCTTTTTGGGTCTGCAAATGTAGATGATTTTTTATACCCTAAAAAAAAAAGCATATTCTTTTACCGCCTCCCTCATCGTATTAAAATATTTCATGGTTGGATCTGGATTCTTTCTAACAATAATCTTGACCGATAATTCGTTGCTCATTATTTTTTACTTGTATTCTGTCGATTTCAACAAGGATGCGTTTATGTATGTATCGATGTATGTATCAATGTATGTATATAATATCTCTTGTCTTATGACATTATTTATGGATTTATAATCCACCAAGTCCGGTGAGTTTTGTCCAGCAAAGATGCAATTAGGAGTGGGGAGGTAAAGTAAACTTTTTCTAATATGCAACTACGTGCTACCTGTTACTCCCGTACACTTGTTTTGGAATCCAATCTCTTCTAAAATCCATTATCTAATGTGCTAGTGCAATTTCATGTCATATTGGTTTGTCCATATGCAATATTTCCCCTATATTTCAAATAATTCTCCAATTAATATAAATTACATCAGTATACACTGTAATTAGAACCTTTAAAAAGTTGCTCTTAACCACTTTTTTGAGCACACAACTACACAAGTGCCCCTTTTTAGTGCATATTCCACTCGAATACTCTTGCTATATTCTTTTCTAATATATGGTAATGTTTAAAGAATAATGACACTTGTTGGGCCGTGACATCATTGGACCAGACGGGTCGGGTTGGTGGTTATAATTGGGTTAAAATCTTTTAGATGTGAATATGGATAAGATCAGTCATGAAAAAATCATTTTTTTTCTTATTTTATAACTTTTCGATGTTATTGAAAATTTTATAATTCTATGTATTTTTTTTGTTTTTAATAATAATTAATTATTCAGGTTGTAATATAAATTAATAAATATAAACCATGCATTGATCTTTAAACTTTTGTATTGTGATGTTTAAAAATCAAGAAGATACTTTTTCAATTTTTCCATTTCAGAATAGTTTATAATTTATGCGTCTAATTTATAATGTTCATAAATGCAATTTCTCGTTCAATTTATTCACAAATAGTTTTTTTTCTTTTAATCGAATACTAGTATAAGATAAATGATCACTTTTTGGAGTATTTGCAGGCAATAAGAGGACACCCTAGGACTAGGAGCCAACAAAAAAGTGTGCGGTTACCTCCTTTTTGCAAGAACTCCGTAGGTGGTCTTGAAGTTTTTCTGCTTTCTTGTAAGAAATTTATAAGGGCACAATATACAAAAACAAATAAAAAAAATACTTGATTTCTGATTATTTTATTAATTCAATTATTTAATTTAGAGTAAATTACATATTTGGTCTCTGTGGTTTACCAAAACAAACACTGAGCACCCAAAATCCCAAATATTGGATTTACACTAGATGAGTCATTAAAGTTTCGTTAAACTGACACATTGGTCTCTGGTCTATATAAAAAGACTTTTTTGCCCTTTTCATTTTCTTTTTTCTTTTTCTTTTTACCCTTTTGTTTTTTTAATAAATAGAAAATAAAAAAACCACCCCACCCACCCATCTCTCTCTCTCTCTCTCTCTCTCTCTCTCTCTCTCTACAGAATCAAGTGATTCAAATGGCTTTACTAGAAGTTTGGTTATCTTTTTTATATCACTTTCGGCCTCTGTACTTACTGTGATTTTATCATGTCCTTTGGACTCGCCCTGTTTGTAATTTTCCATCCAATATGACAAAGAAGGGAGCACAAAATCATCCTCGGGGGTTTTCTTGATCGTGGTATCATTTTCTAAAATTCTAACCCAAATTGGAAGTTCAGGTGATTCGGTCACTTCTATTGGATCATCAGTTTTTGGGGATTCAATCAAGGTAGAAAATGAACGGCATAAAGAATCAAGAAGTCTGTTCATGTTTAAGCTTTTTATTGACCTTGATGAACACGAATTCATCTTGAAAAGTTTCAGTTTCGAGGTCGCCATTCTTGTATACAATCGATCTGTAAGAAGATGCCTACAATTTTTATTTGGTCCCTGGGTCAGTTTTTTGCACCAGCACTATGTGTGATTGTGTGTGTGTGTGTGTGTGTGTGATAGCAAGCGAGAGAAACTCCGGTGGCGGAAATGGCAGAGATTGTCGGAAGCTCCGCTTACCGTCTTGTGCCCGGCACATCTTTTTTCGTCTCGCTTTGTTCTTGCGATTGCCTTTGTTTCCCGACACCGAGTCTTTTTTTAAAATTATTTTGCTCTTTTAGACTTCTTAAAAGAATTTTGTCCCACCACATTCTCTTTTCCAGCTCGTAGATGTCCATTTCCTCTTCATCACTGTAATCGTCTTCTATGGGTGGCTCTGTAATTTACTCCCACCCCCACGCCTCTCTCTCTCTCTCTAGACCCTCTTCAGCCGGCAATTCACACCTAATCTCGTTACGGTTATTGGGTTTTGATTAGGGGTGGCAAATCGGACAGTCGTTTCGTGTATTCGTCTAACACGACACGATACGAATTTGTTTTTCTTAACCCGAACACGACACGACACGATGTCGTGTTTTTTTGCTAACACGAACACGACTAAATTAAAACACGAAAAACCCGAAAACACGACAAAAAACATAAAATAGCCTTTTTGCATAATATCATCCATAAATTAATACACGACAAAACAAAAAACACGAAAACACGATGTAAAACACGACAACACGATAAGCATAACGTAAAATGGTACTAGAATGCTTCAAAATAATAACATCAAAAAATTCTCTCAATAATTATCGTGTTATTATTGTGTGTGATTTTGAACACGAACACGACACGACACGAAGTCGTGTTTTTTATTCATGACACGAACACGACACGAACACGAATTCCAATTTCGATTTCGTCTCAATTTCGTTTCGTGTCGTGTATTTTTGTCGTGTCGTGTCGCCTTTAGCCACTCCTAGTTTTGATTAGAATTGAATTTGAATCTGGGTTTTGATTTATTCAACCAAATGGGTCATCGAGATCATGGGAGAAGGAGATATTTGCAACGTTGGCTATATCTCAATGTTTCCTTGGTATGCCGACTAAATTTCGCTTCTTTTTCTGGCTTTTCTGGAGGCGCCGCAGTCAGATTTCCCGGAGAAGAAATACTAACTTCGCCGGATACCGTGGACTCGTTGTAAATAATGGCAGCACCCAAGCTCCTTGCCGGGTTAATTCCAGTTCCGGTGATCGGAATGGTGGCCAAGTGCACCAGAAAGGAGAAGCTGAAGGAGAAGCTGAAGGAATGGTGGCAAAGTGCACCAGAAAGAAGAAAGAAGCTGGGTTTATGGGTTTAGTTTCTCAATGGTGGGTTTTCTTGAAGAGAGAGAGAGAGACGTGGGGGTAGGGGTGAGGGTTGGGTGGGTGGGGTGGTTTTTTATTTTCTATTTATTAAAAAAACAAAAGGGTAAAAAAAAAGAAAAAAGAAAATGAAAAAGGCAAAAAAGTCTTTTTATATAGACCAGGGACCAATGTGTCGGTTTAACGAAACTTTAATGACTCATCTAGTGTAAATTCAATACTTGAGTGCTCAGTGTTAGTTTTGGTAAACCACATGGACCAAATATGTAATTTACTCTTTAATTTATTTATGGAGATTAAACTTGACCTTGAAAAACAAATTTTTTATGGGTCCAATATATATAAGAGAAAAATCTTCTTTCTATTCGTTCATTAAAATAAATTTTCTTTATCAATTTAGCTAGTAAACTAGTATCATAATAAATATAAAGAATAATTGTTAAATGACTACATCCATAAAATATTACTAAAATATTGTATTTTTTTTGTATTTAACCTTTTAGATAATTGAATAAATAGGTTTTTAATGAAAAAAAAATAATTGATATCTTGTTCTCAAGTTAGGATTTCAGTGATAATGCCCATGTTATAAAGTTTGGATCAAACATTAATTCAACATGCTTAGGTTGATCTTTAAATTGCCTGTTATCTTATGACGGAAATTTTAGCTATACCTAACTATTAATTTTGACCATCTTAACAATTTAGAGTTGAATTTTTAGTTTTTATTTAATTAAGTCCTTACATTTTGACATTTACATTTTGACCCTATACATCATCAGTTGTAAAGATATAAAAACGGCATAACCAACTGCTATCCAAAATTGTAAACATTTAACAAAATGTTGGGCTTAATTGAATATAAAAAAACAATTAGTGCTTAATCGAATATATGGTCAAACTATAAGGACTTTCATGAATATATCGCTTTACTAATATATCAAAGTAAGTTTATATAAATTAGAAACTAAAATAGGATAAACGACTAAAGTAAAAAATATCAATAGTCTGAATTTGAAATAGGGAGGAGATAGGGATAAAAGACACTATAAATAAAACCCTTGATTAGAGTTGTAAATCATCCCAACAAACCCTAAATTTTTCAACCTGTATCCCTACCCCTCTAACAACCTATTTTTTTCATATACTTGGAAGATAACATGCTAAAACTTCAAGCGAATGTTTATACTTCATCAACGGATGCTAAATCGTTATCTTGAGTGCGATTCCGTTAGAAGAGTTCTACTTTAGACTATTGACGTCCTAACAAGATTCAGGGCCGTCCTAAATAAATTTGAGGCCCGGGGCGAAAATAAAACAAAGGGCCTCTTAGGTTACCTGCACACAGAGTTTACATATCTTTTATATATTTGGAACAAATGTCAAAAAAAGTACAGACTTATTATGAAAATCTTATAAAATAGATATTTCTATTAAATTCTTAACTACTGAAAACCTCCCACTAGTTTTTGATCAAAAATGATATTTTTTACAGGTAATCCAAAGCTAGTAGATACGAAATCATTTATTGTGTTGGTTGAAACGAAAGAAGAAGATGAAGTCATCCTATGAGAGATCTTAAGCAAAAAGAAGAAGATGGATTAAGGTTTTTAATCGTCTAAAATTTGGTAGAGGGGTTTTCTCAATAATATGTTCATAATATTTTGTTTTTCTCAAAAAATGCCGGATTAAAGTCATGTGGAATTTTAAACCGATTAATTTTGGTTTAATGGTCAAAAACATAAAAATCTAACAATTTTGAGAAACTAGCGTTTTATTTTTTGGATTTTGGGAAAACCAAAATTGTAGGTATGATTTGGTTTTCTTTATATAAAAATTAAACTAAAAATCGTATGGAATTGAAATAACCAATTCTTATCATTTTATGTATAAATTTAATTGTCCAAGCATTTTAAAAATAAAAGCTATTAATATGTATTAACCGTTTTATTGACAAATAAAAACAAAATATGAGTTTACATGATATATAAGGACTAACATATATTTTTTGTTGAGTTAAATTACAACGAAAAACTATTTTAAAGGGACTAAAATTCTAGAATACAAAACAAGTATTCGCACTAAGTTGCATTTGCATTCATGTCCGGAAAGTTTCTATATTTCTTAGTCTACGTTTAAAAAAATTTGTGAAAGGATTGGAACTGTTTGTTTAGCCGGACACAATTTGACTCAACAATAAATAGTTTTTATTATGAAGTAAATCCTGATATACAAACAGGTATAACTAATGAAGTTTTATTTATTATTATACTTTAAAAAGTGAAGAGAGCAGGAATCGAACAGCAACAGCCCATTTGATTACCGCGCCGATACTTAACCAACTGATACAAAGCAATTATGATGTAATTTTTTAAAACAAACGTTATTTATATAAACCTAAATGAATTAATTTGGGGCCCCAACCGTTATGAGGCCCGGGGCCGTCGCCCAGCTTGCCCCTCCTATTGGGCCGGGCCTGACAAGATTAGATCTAAATCATAAAGGTATATCTTAACTCCACTTTTAGTTTACAGTTACAAAAGCCACAATTAACTTATTACTTATTAGTTTCTAATAATATTTTGCTTTTATGAAACTTTATTTAGATAGAAACGACAGATTTTAAATGTATTTAAGAAAAAATGTAGATATGATGTTCAATATTGAACTAACTATAAAGCTCAATAAGATTTGTTAATGATATATTTTGTAAGATATTAATTTTTATATTTATGTTAGATATTTAATAATTTATCTAAAAAACCATGTTTAGTATTTTAATATAAAGTGAATAGTAGAACACCAACATTGGCATGTCATTCTTTATCGTCCAATATTAGGGATAATGAACAGTAAGGATAACGAATTTATCTCGTGTACATATTTAGTCATTTATGATTTTTTTGTATATATTTAGTCACCGAACTTATTTTTGTGTTTGATTTACCCATGAACTTTTTAAAATTGTTCACATTTAGTCACTTATGTTTTTTTGGTCTAAATATGACCATTAAGTTATTGGTCATATGAACAATTTTAAAAAGTTCATGGTAAATCAAACACAAAAATAAGTTAATTAATCAAATGTGAACAATTTTAAAAGTTCGTTACTCTACCAACTCATTATCCCCCAACTATTATTATTTGGTTTAAAGTATATGTGACAAAACATGGAATAAATATTTGTAACGAAAACATACTTACCTATTCGGACGATAGAGTGGACAATACCAAAAGTAAAAAGCTCCCGGAGGCCCTAACAGAAAGTAGGTTGCAGAGAAGAACATATAACGTCCCTCTGTACGTAAAAGATCAAGTGGCAAAATTGTTACAAAATTGAATACATACAAAATATTGTTTAAAAGCCTAGTGAGATTAAACACAACCCTACTCCACTTGAAAATATTGCTATACTCAATATAAGGTTCCAGAAAAGCGAAATTGGCACTCCTGAAATAACACTAGTATATATATATATATATATATATATATATATATATATATATATATATATATATATATATATATATATATATATATATATATATATATATATATATATATATATATATATATATATATATATATATATATATATATATATATATATCCTGAAATAAAGGATATTATCCTCTAGCTTCTTGCTAGAGTGGTAGTTTTAATCCATTAGCTATTAAAAAAAACCGGGTTTTGGTTTTATCATAGCATTGTAAAACAAAATGAAGCTTGTGAATGTACCTAGTAATATTGCGTATGCAACATACTGTATTCGTTGAAGGTGAAGTGGTATGTCATTAGCAATATCGTGATGAACAAGAGGGTAAATTGGAGGTCAGTTCTTTTTTTTTTGATAACCGAGGACCCCACCCGACCCATCCTTTGGATGACCCTGATGAAGCAACCTCGGGGCCCACGCACACCTGGCAGCAGGGTGGTCCGGGTCAATCACCTATGGGGGTAGAGAGGTGGCCAGTGGCCATCCCCTAATTGAAACCTAACACTCCCTATGGGGAAAGGGAGGGAGTGGGATTAGAACTTGGAACCTCTTTATGGGGGAAGAGAAAGAGTCCAAAGCCTTATCTACTAGGCCATCAGGGTGATGGTTGGACGACAGTTCTTAACTCTAGTGCCAGCAGCACCGACTATACGCACAACAAGAAAAACAGACGAAATATTTATAAGCAAATTTTGGAGTAAATAACTAATAAAGTTGGTTTTTTAAGAGATTTGTTGAATGGAAATTTGTATAGGGTCCAAAAGTTAAGAAAATGCATGAAGTTAAGAGCACTTCTAAGTTTTGAGCACTTCCATTACGCACAACAAGAAAAACAGACGAAATATTTATAAACAAATTTTGGAGTAAATAACTAATACAGTTGGTTTTTAAGAGATTTGTTGAATGGAAATTTTTATAGGGTCCAAAAGTTAAGAAAATGCATGAAGTTAAGAGCACTTCTAAGTTTTGAGCACTTCCATTGGACGTGTGAAACATTACCTATATTAAAGAACCTACATGCATCGCGTTGGTTAATGATGTACCAATATTAATCATTACAATTGAAATGCTTTTACTTACTTTTTGCTCAAACCATGTAGCAAAATACTTAACTCTAAGACAATCAACTCACTCATTTGGGTATATTCGTGGGTCACTTCATCAAACTCGAGTATGTAAGAGGTAAGTTCCCTACAGGTTAGTAAAATATAGGTGTATTCATTATGAAGTCTTGACTTAAGCGTACTCATTTCTCACTATTTTCATATAATCTTCTTGATGATAAGGTAGGTACGCTTATAATAGATTCTCCGCTTGCAGAGATGTCATGCTGTGACATGAAATTCTATGGCTCTCGATTATGGAGTGTCTCAATCATCGGCTCAAAATACAATGAACAATAGGTAGCGAGTTTATGCACTAGATGTTCATTGACGATTGAAACCTCAACACTTTCCTTGTTCCTTATTCTTCTTTTTTTATTAAACCTAGCTTCCTATATTCACAAGGTATCGAGAATATGTTATGAATATTGAAAAGAATTTTGAAAACCTTGTAATATTACAACCTTGTTATTTCCTATCGTACTATTACATCCATCTATAATGTACCAGACCACCAATGATAACTTCATCAACTAAATGTATCACCAGATGCTCCATAGAATTAAAGAAATAGGGAGGGAATTTATGTTCCAACTGTTGGAAATCATTGTTCATGTAATTAGTTTCAAAAACAAGAGTTTGCAACGGAAGCATAAAATCATGAACACAAATTCCATTTTCAAGAGGATCATGCTACATGCATGTAGAGATAAGATGAAGAACAAACATAGATTAAGTTCAAGATCATAACCTTTGTTCTTGGGTTTGGTTTGGATGATTTTGATAGCTAGGAATCAAGTTAGAATCCCTCTATAGTTGATCCACCACAAGCTTGAACACCCTTGAATGCTAGTTCCACAACTTGCAAGATAAGACTCATTTTCTTATGAAACCAAAAACCAATTTTGCTAAGCACTTAAGGAGAGTTATTTGGCTGATTTTTGAAGCAAGAATGATCACCTTAACACCTCCAAATCTCAGCCAATATATCACCCACAAAAGAAAGAAAAGCACATGCAACTAGCTTAAAAAAAATCCCATTTGATTTCTATAATCAAAAGCTAGAAGACACAAAGCATCTTCCACCTCTTTTAAGTTCTTAATGCATTCTTTTCCTTCCAATATGGCTAATTTTATGATGACAAATGGAGTGCTAGTGGGTTGTTATTATTTATAAAACTTAGATAATTATAAGCTTATAAATAATACATCTTCTTATTTCTTTAATGGGATAACATTTAACCCATAATCATATACATAAATAAACCATCTAAATATACAATCTTAATTGTATAATTATATATATATATATATATATATATATATATATATATATATATATATATATATATATATGTATATAACAATATATATATATATATATATTATTTAATTTACCAATTAAATTAAATAAAATGCTTACTTATAAATCAATTAAATCGTTTAACAATTTAAACAATTTAATTGTTACACTTAATAAATTCATCACATATGAATTACTAATCAACCTTTAATTTTGTAGTTATTATTATTTACCTCAAATAAAAATAACCTACAAGATTAAATTGCAAGTTTAGTATCATTTGATGTTAAATCAAATTTAACATTCTAAATGATCAATTGGTGTCAAACTTGTTGTTGGTGTGACCCTATAGGATCATGTATTATTAGTAATATCATTTTATGATCATCCTTGGGCATATAGAACTAACACCAACTTGTAGATGTTTTGAAAGATGGTGCGTCTAATGTTATACAAGTTTTGCATATTCAAAGTTTTGCATATAGAACTAACACCAACTTATGATAATACCTTTATTCAAGAATCACTTATGATGATGATCCATGGAGTGATCTTGAAACGGGTCAAGTCCAATACTTGTTCACTGACAAGTACCTATGAATTTGGTTGCAACCTTTTGCTACTTTTACCCATAAAAGTCAACCAATCCAATTCATATTAGTCTTACTTCATAATTGCTCCCACAACTATGATCGACTATGGACGTTTAGAATAAGTAAATTATTCAAGGATTAAACATGCTAATAAAACACAAAATTATGAAAGAAACATCATGTCACATATATTACATAATTCTTGTCGTTTACATAAGTTCATATTCATAAAACACTAAACACAAATCAAATCCATTCATTAGAAAAACGGAGTCCTATACCCTTAGCATGACTTTCATGCTTAGTTTGGGGTAAAGGCTTCGTGAATGGGTCTGCCAAATTCTGATCTGTATGAACCTTGTGAATACTTATTTCACCATTCTTAACTTCATGTCTAATGTAGTTATACCTTCGGTGAATGTGTTTGGTCTTTTGATGCAATCTAGGTTCCTTTGCTTGAGCTATAGCACCTAGATTGTCACATAAGATTTCTATAGGGTCCCGAATGGAAGGAACAACCCCTAGATCTTCTATGAACTTTCTCATCCATACAGCTTCTTGAGCAGCTTCCGAAGCAGCAACATACTCTGATTCTGTAGTGGATTGTGCAATCACTTCTTGTTTGGAACTCTTCCAAGACACGGCTCCTCCATTTAAAATAAAGACATACCCAGATTGAGATTTCGAATCGTCCCTATCTGTTTGGAAGCTTGCGTCAGTGTAACCCTTTACCTTTAAGCTTTCTTCCAAACCGCCGTAAACTAAGAACATATCTTTAGTTCTTCTCAAGTACTTAAGAATGTTCTTTACAGCAGTCCAGTAGGCTTCACCTGGGTTCTGTTGATACCTACTAGTCATACTTAAGGCACATGAGACGTCGGGCCTAGTGCATAACATGGCATACATGATGGACCCAATTGCTGAAGCATATGGGACATGTTTCATCCTTTCAAGTTCAGTCCTAGTGTTTGGGCACTGAGACTTGCTTAGGATGGTGCCATGCGGTATTGGCAAGAATCCTCTTTTGGAGTCTTGCATCTTGAACCTTTTCAAGATTTTATCAATATATACACTTTGGCTAAGACCAATAAGTCTCTTAGATCTATCTCTATAGATCTTTATGCCTAATACATAAGCAGCTTCCCCTAGATCCTTCATTGAGAAACAATTCTCAAGGAACGCTTTGACACCTTTTAAGGTTGGGATGTCATTTCCAAATAAAAGTATGTCATCTACATACAATACTAGGAATATGACAATGCTCCCACTAGCTTTCTTGTAAACACAGGAGTCATCCTCATTTTTGATGAATCCAAAACTCGTAATTTTTTCATCAAAACGTATGTTCCATGTTCGAGACGCTTGCTTTAATCCATAGATAGATCTTTTAAGCTTGCACACTTTGTTTGGATGCTTGGGATCGACAAAACCTTCAGGTTGATCCATATAGACATCTTCCAATAAGTGTCCATTAAGGAAAGCGGTCTTGACATCCATTTGCCATATCTCATAATCATAGTATGCGGATATGGCAAAAAGTATCCTTATCGACTTGATCATTGCCACTGGTGAAAAGGTCTCATCATAGTCAATACCATGAGTTTGTGAGTATCCTTTAGCGACAAGTCTAGCATTAAAAGTGTGAACATTTCCATCCACGTCGATTTTCTTCTTGAAAATCCATTTGTTCCCAATAGTCTTACAATTGGTGGGAAGATTAACCAAGTTCCAAACTTGATTATCGTGCATGGATTGCATCTCAGTGTTCATGGCCTCAAGCCATTTATCAGATTCAGGATTTGATATTGCACTCTGATAGTTGACGGGTTCATCAGAATCTATCGTATAACATTCCTCTTCCATCATAAGGTAACCATACCTTTCTGGTTCAAATCGAACCCTACCAGATTTGCGAACACCTTGTGTTACAATTTGTTCCTGATCAACCGTTTGTTCAGGTTCAACAATTTCTTGTTGAATGCTAGATTCAACTTCTTGTGTATCAGGTTGTGGTTCCTGAAGTTCCTCAAGTTCCACAAACCTCCCACTAGCCTCTTCCGTCAGAAACTTGTTTTCTAGGAATTCAGCTTTTCGAGAAATAAATATCTTATTCTCGATGGGATTGTAGAAATAGTATCCAAGACAATCTTTCGGATACCCTACAAAGATACATATAGTTGAACGGGGTTCTAATTTGTTTGAAGCTTCTTGTCTAACATAAGCTTCACAACCCCATACCTTTAGATAGGATAAAGATGGAACCCTTCCATGCCATATCTCATAAGGCGTTTTATCTACCTTTTTAGTAGGTGCCATGTTTAGGAGACGAGCAGCTGTTTGTAAAGCATAACCCCAAAATGATAAAGGTAGAGTACTTCTACTCATCATGGATCGAACCATATCCAATAGTGTTCGGTTCCGCCTCTCAGACACACCATTATGTTGTGGTGTTCCAGGTGGAGTAAGTTGTGAAACAATTCCACAAGTCTTAAGATGATCCATAAAGTTTGTACTTAAGTACTCACCTCCTCTATCAGAACGAAGAACTTTAATTGTTTTGTTGAGTTGATTTTCCACTTCACTTTGAAACGTTTTGAACATTTCAAACGCCTCATGTTTATGTTTAATTAAATAAACATATCCAAAACGACTAAAGTCGTCAGTGAAGGTGATGAAATATCTTTCACCATATCTAGTCATTGGCTTGAAAGGACCACATACATCCGTATGTATGATTCCTAACAAGTCCTTTGCTCTCTCATTGGTTCCGGAGAAAGGAGCTTTAGTCATCTTGCCATGTAAACAAGATTCACATATATCAAATGAGTCATTCTCATTTGCCTTCAAAAGTCCACTCTTTTGAAGTTGGGATATGCGATTCTTGTTTATATGCCCAAGGCGACAATGCCATAGATAGGTTTGACTCAAATCACATTTGGGTCTCTTGGTGAAAGTGTGGTATAAAGAGCCATGGTTAGTCTTTTCATCAAGGTTTACTTCATAAATTCCATTTAAAGGCCTAGCCTCAAAATAGAATACATTATTTTTGTAAACACAAATATCATTATTCATAAAGGAAAGATCAAATCCACATTGTCTTAATTTAGCAACCGAAATAATATTCCTAGTCAAGATAGGAACATAGTAAACATTCAACAATGTCATACACAAGCCATTAGGTAGTAATAAATCAAAACTTCCAATTGAATCCACCGCAACCCTTGCATTGTTTCCAACCCGAAGTACTACCTCATTTGCCTTCAGTCGCCTACTCCTTTTGAACCCCTGCAACATATTACATATGTGAGTTCCACAACCAATATCAAATACCCATGTATTAGGAGATAAATTATAAAGTTCTAGGTCTATCACATAGATACCTGAAGTGCCTTCACCGGCCTTCTTCTTCTTCAACTCCGCAAGATAGGTAGGGCAATTTCTCTTCCAATGCCCAGCTTTGCCACATCCAAAGCATGTATCTTCTTTGACAACCTTTGCCTTCTTCTTGGGCGGATGGGATGGTTGGACAACTTTCTTGCCCTTACCTTTGAAAGCTTTTGCTTTCCCTTTGCCCTTGGAGTTGGTGGGGTGTTCGGGTCTAGTTCTCTTTGTGCCACCTTCCTTGATCATGAGAACTTGAGTGGTTTTCTTAGGCAGATTCTTTTCCGCGGTAATTAGCATCCCATGTAATTCCGGGATAGTCTTGTTTAAACCATTCATGTTAAAATTCATGACAAAAGGATCAAAGGACTTTGTCAAGGAGTTAAGGATCATATCCGTTGCTAGTTCTTCGGGCATCACAACTCCAAGACGTGCCAAATGATCAATGTGACTCTTCATTTTGAGCACATAAGAGCTTACCGACTGCCCATCTTCAATCTTGCAAGCATGGAAACCTCGAACAGATTCGAACCTTTCCGTTCTTGCAAGTTGTTGGAACATTTCCTTTAGTTGATTAATCATGTCATAGGCTGAATGATTCTCCAAATCCTTCTGAAGGTCGGGAATCATGGTTGCCAGCATGAGGCATGATGCATCGATGGAATCATCCATCTTTTTAAGCCATGCATCGTGTGCGGGCTTAGGAATGGCAGGGGGCTCTTCAGGAAGTGGTTCATTAAGAACATATTCTTTCTTTTCTTTTTTGAGAACAATTCTCACACTACGGTACCAATCCAAGAAGTTGGTATGGTTAAGTTTTTCTCCTTCAAGGAGAGACCGTAGTGAGGTTTTGTTAGGAGCCGGGTTTGTTGCGTTTGGTGCCATCTACAAAATTTTGACAAGGTTCTATGTAGTAAATTATGATATTAAGTCCTTAATAATTAATACCCTTTCTTGTTTCATAAACTTTAATTAATTAAGGTCTAGAATCCAAGTTGCATTAAGAATAAGTGGTTAGGTATCCTTTATCTCGCCTATTCGAATCAACAAGGTAGGTAACGGTTTACCAATTATATCCAAATATAATTTCTAGAGTTATGGGATCTCATTATAACATTTATAAGTTTGGCATGTTTGATCCCATCTATGCCTTGGATTTCTAATGCTTAGGTGACCTTTATCACAAGAGATTTCCAAACGAATCATCCTACTTAAACGGACGTGTAGTTTTGACAACTATTAATGGTTAGGTGTCCTTTATCCCATCAATATTGCAAAACTACTTCTTGTATCACAAGAAGACTCCAAGTGGTTAGGTATCCTTTATCCCACAAGGAAATACAAGTGATACATGAGTGTCTTTAAGAGGGACGGCATTGATTCGTATTTCATAAGGGATTTGAATGTTTTACAATTCTAATTTTGAAAAACATATGGTATTATGTAGATTGCATGCATCCAATGAACATGGTACCATTAAATCTTATTTTGTTAATTGGTTCCTTAATCATAAAATCTCCATTTTATTGATTCTTTGTTTGTGGTCAAGATTACAATTAATATCCAATATTAAGTTTGAGTTTGATCACATATATTAGAACCAATTTATAATCCTAAATAATTACCATTATTACTTAGGGTTGGAGTTTGTAAGAGTTCATAAAATCTCCATTTTATTTCTTGTTTCAATCATTTTCAAAACTTGACTTAATAGGTTTTATAACAAAACCCATTTTAAGAAAACCAATTTTATCACATCTTATGTTTTAAATGTCAACTTTTGAAAAATACAAACTCCTTGATGATTATGTTTAATTATCTAGGTTGTCTAGCATGCAAAATCTTATTTTCATCCACAACATAACATAATAAAACATTCAATCATCACAAGCATGCATGGGTGCATAAACACAAGCCAACTAGTTTGATATTTCATGTGAGCCATACATGAAATATCAAGTCCAAACCTAGGGACAAAAAGGTGACAAAAACTCAACCAAATGATCTTCGATTTGGCTAAAATTTTGCCAAGCTTTTTATATCATCAAATGACACTTGAACCACCATTTCTTGACACCATTGAGTGACATGTGATTTTTCTTTGGAGCCCTCAAAACTTGCGACAGGCAGGGGCAGCAGGAAGAAAGTTTTGTGGTTTTTGTTGCATTTTTCAATTCATTCTTGGCCATATTGATGCTAATACTTGTTGAAAATTAATGTATATACTAGATATTAAAGTTACCAACAATTATATCACCAAATGACCAAGATATGAATTTTTAAAACCTTTCTAAATTTTTTGAAATCTGGACAGCAGCTCTTCAGAAAGTGCTGCTGTTGGGTGCAATCTTTTCTTGGTCTTTTACTTCCTTCTCTTGTTACATTTTGTGAAATAAATAAAATACAACTATTCTAATATTTACAAAAGGAATATTAAGAAGGAAATAACTAATTATTATTAAAAACCATTTGAATAAATGAATAGATTACAACCATATCGAATACAAACACAAAACATGCATCATATGGTCCTTGGCTTGTTTATGCACCATTTTATCACATAAAATCATAAGAAAACCAACATTTTGTTTTTCTAAGGCAAAAATTTATGTAACAAAAAGCATGCATACAGAAGATATAGTTGGTTACATAAAATCATAGATAATATACTTGCATGTTGCCAAAGAAGCCATGCATGAAACTTTCATTTAAGAAGATGAACATTCATGGCTTCCAAAAACCAAGTTTATCCAAATAAACTTATTATCTAAACATGCAATATAGCCATGGCTCTGATACCAATTGTTGGAAATCATTGTTCATGTAATTAGTTTCAAAAACAAGAGTTTGCAACGGAAGCATAAAATCATGAACACAAATTCCATTTTCAAGAGGATCATGCTACATGCATGTAGAGATAAGATGAAGAACAAACATAGATTAAGTTCAAGATCATAACCTTTGTTCTTGGGTTTGGTTTGGATGATTTTGATATCTAGGAATCAAGTTAGAATCCCTCTATAGTTGATCCACCACAAGCTTGAACACCCTTGAATGCTAGTTCCACAACTTGCAAGATAAGACTCCTTTTCTTATGAAACCAAAAACCAATTTTGCTAAGCAGTTAAGGAGACTTATTTGGCTGATTTTTGAAGCAAGAATGATCACCTTAACACCTCCAAATCTCGGCCAATATATCACCCACAAAAGAAAGAAAAGCACATGCAACTAGCTTAAAAAAAATCCCATTTGATTTCTATAATCAAAAGCTAGAAGACACAAAGCATCTTCCACCTCTTTTAAGTTCTTAATGCATTCTTTTACTTCCAATATGACTAATTTTATGATGACAAATGGAGTGCTAGTGGGTTGTTATTATTTATAAAACTTAGATAATTATAAGCTTATAAATAATACATCTTCTTATTTCTTTAATGGGATAACATTTAACCCATAATCATATACATAAATAAACCATCTAAATATACAATCTTAATTGTATAATTATATATATATATATATATATATATATATATATATATATATATATATATATATATATATATATATATATATATATATATATATATATAACAATATATATATATTTTATTTAATTTACCAATTAAATTAAATAAAAGGCTTACTTATAAATCAATTAAATCGTTTGACAATTTAAACAATTTAATTGTTACACTTAATAAATTCATCACATATGAATTACTAATCAACCTTTAATTTTGTAGTTATTATTATTTACCTCAAATAAAAATAACCTACAAGATTAAATTGCAAGTTTAGTATCATTTGATGTTAAATCAAATTTAACATTCTAAATGATCAATTGGTGTCAAACTTGTTGTTGGTGTGACCCTATAGGATCATGTATTATTAGTAATATCATTTTATGATCATCCTTGGGCATATAGAACTAACACCAACTTGTAGATGTTTTGAAAGATGGTGCGTCTAATGTTATACAAGTTTTGCATATTCAAAGTTTTCGAGCACAATACTCGAAAAAGCATGCAAATCTCAGTTACGGCATCGTATATCTCTTTTAGAATAAACCCTCTTATAGCAAGTGGAAGCAGTTGCTCCAAAAACAAGTGGCAATCGTGGGTTTTGAAACCATAAAAAGTACCATCCACGATGTTCTCACGGTTTCTTAGATTTGATGCGTACCGGTAGAGAAATTTGACATCATTCAACCAATGAAATAGCTTTTTAACGTCTTCCATTTTCAAAGGTTAACCTCCCCTATTTTTGTAGGCTTATTATTGTTGTGGTGGACGAGGTTTAGAATCAGTCGGTCACATAAAATCTCGAGATCCTCCCTTCCCTTCATATTGTCTTTTGATTTTGGGGTGCCCATAAGAGTGTGACGCTAATATGGAAACTCCCAAAACATGTTTTTTTAACCAGTTATGTGTAACACCAAAACGTTCTGGCCATATATAAATATATATATATATATATATATATATATATATATATATATATATATATATATATATATATATATATATATATATATATATATATATATATATAACCAAAAGGAGTGTCGTGGTAGATAGTGCTGAGATGCTGGACTGTCTCCCATATATCTTCTCTAGTTGGGAAGGGTACAGGTACAACACATTTTACTGTTTTTTTCAATAAATTAATCACGTCAGAAAATGTGTCATTTGTGCAAGTATTTCTGATGACAGTCAAACCAACACAGTTTCCCTCCCTTGGTAGATAGAATGATTTTGATGTATCCATACAATATGGGAAAGATAAATGACCATGTGTGCTCCATTCGGAAAACATTGCATAAGAAAATGATTTCTAACCATTATTCCCGTATTGAAAGAATGATTTTTTCATTTCCCACACGGACATCTACTTTCTAAAATATTTATCCCATCTTTAATACTATGTTGGATATTTTTTTACTTTGTTGAAAGCAAACTCCAAGAAATAATGGACATAATATTCAAATTCAGGATTAAAACGACCATTACTAGTGAGTCTCTTGGTGTACATCGATTCTCTATTAGACCACATTTCATCCACTCTATCTATGATGTAAATAATTAAACATCACATTTTTAATAAGACCAAATAACCTAAACATATTAAAAAAATAACATAACATCACATTCTTTTTAACAAATCTAAAAAATCTGTACATATGAACAAAAAGATATAACACTACATTTCTAACATAACACCGCATGCATTTGATACAAATTACAACAATTTATACCAATTTGTAACAATTTACACCAATTTGCAACAATTTATACAAACTTCAACAATTTATACCAATTTCAACAATTTATACCAATTTGTAACAATTCATACCAATTTCAACAATTTATACCAATTTATAACAATTTATATCAATTTCAACAATTTATACCAATTTGTAACAATTTATACCAATTTCAACAATTTATACCAATTTGTAACAAATTATACCAGTTTCAACAATTTATACCAATTTATAACATTTCATGACAATTTCTAACAAAAATCAATATAAACCCAAATAGTATAAACCATAACAATACAATGATTTCACCAAACCCTAAAAATTTCTAACAATTTTGTCCCGTAATAAAATCAGTTGTTGTTGATACCGTCTTCTCGCTTCCTTCTTCTCATTCTTCCATAAAGTGAGCTAATACAAAACCCTAAAAATATAATGATTTCAATATTTTACTAACAAAACTCAATATAAATCGTAAACAATATAATATCAACAAGCAAATGAAGATTCCACCTAACAATATAACGATTTCAACAAAAAGTTAAAAAAATTAAAATATTATGTTGTACATCTCTTTGAAAAAAGATCAAAAAGTTTAACAAATCGGAGGAGGAAACGTAGTTAGATGTTGTTTTCGACAAACTAGTGTGAATTCCAACGAGTTTGAGTGTAAAAATGATGAATTTTTGAGCAAAAATGATGGTCTAGAGATGGGGTATGAATTGTTGCAAGATGTACAAGGTTTTGGTACAGGGGGTCGGTACTACGTGTGTAATCACCGACTCCACACCCACGCACCTTTATATATTTAATGTCGACCTTTTAATCCAATGCAAGAGGTGCGCCTTTAAATATATAATCTCGACCTTTTAATTATTCTGATACAATAGGTATTTATTCCAATGTACGATGTACAAGTTTCAGTTGCGAGGCGTGGGTATTGCTTGGGTAAACACTGACCCCACACGTACACATTTTTAATTATTTTTAACAAATCTCCTAAATCATTTATATATTCTTTATACACTCATATTTTATTTTTTAAAAATTATTTTCCAAACAAATATTATTATTAGTATTATTATTGTTTGTATTATCATTATCCTTGTTATTACTTATTATTATTATTATTATTATTTTTATTATTATTATTAAGATTAATATTATTATTAATATTATTAATATTATTATTATTATTAGACGTATGTAAATATATACCATTTCTTTCTTTTGTTACTTCTAAATATGAGTGTGTGCTTAATATTTCTTTTTTTAAGTATACGTATAAGTGTGTGTCTGTGTGTGAGTATGAAGTATACATGTTTCCAGGGTGTGTGTGTGTATATATATATATATATATATATATATATATATATATATATATATATATATATATATATATGTGTATACTTATGTGTGTATATGAGTATGAGTATGAGTGTGTATGAATATGCGTATGAGTGTAAGTGTGTGTGTATGGGTACGAATATGAGTGTACATGTGTATACGTGTGTGTATAACTACACATGTGTGTATATGTGTTAGTATGAGTGTATATGAATATGAGTGTATGTACGTCGATTTGTTGGTGTATTAAATCTACATGTGCTTATACACCTTAAAAGGATAAAACTTGAAATGAGTAACAGATTTGGAAGGTTTACACGCTTGTGTGTATGTCGAAACTACATATTCCTACACATTATCCATGTAATGGATGCTCCGTTAGAATTGTGTGGGTATTTTGGTACTTTCCAAACAATATGTTTTTTTAGGTTCATTTTTTGAACATAGTTATTATACTTTATAATGATTATATTTCTCAGTTTATACGTAATTTCAACATACACACAAGCGTGTACACCATCCGAACCCGTTACTAATTTCAAACTTTGTTATTTCAAAGCGTATAAGCACATGTAGTTTTATTACAACCACATATTGATGCACGCACTCATACTCATATACACTCACACTCATACTAATACCCATACACACATATACACGTACTCATATCCATACACACATACTTATACCTATACACACATTGATGCACATACACATATACTCATATCCATACACACATACTTATACTCATACACACATACACTTATACTTCATACCCAGACATACATACACATACTCATATATACACTAAAACTTATATGCGTACACTCCTACTCATACACACATCCATACTTATACACACATACACATACATATACACACACACAAACACACACACTCTTACTCATACACTCTCATATTAATAAGTCAAATATATATAATGATAATAATAATAATAATCATATATTAGTAGTAATAATAATAATAATAATATATAAAACAATAACATTAAATGTAATAATAAAACAAAAATTAATATTAACTATTTAGTATTAGTTGTTTATTAACTTTATTATATTATCGTGAAAAGATAAAACGAAAAAATTGAGTAATAATAATAGTTATTAAGAATAAAAATAATGATCATTAGACTAATAATAGTAGTAGTAGTGATACTAATAATAATAATAATAATAATAATAATAATAATAAAATTATTTTTTGGTTTGTTACACATTATCGAGGCATAACAATAATAATTACAATAATAATAATAATTTATTAAACCATTTTTATTTTCTTTATACACATTTTCTTTTTAAAAATAATTATTATTGGTATAATTGTTTGTGTACAATTTTTATAATATAAAAAATATTATTTTCCAAACAAAAGTTATTATCTATACATATTAATAAACAATACACTTTAGTGCCACATGGCAAGCTTTTAAGGCCTTTATGCCATATGTCATTCTATGTTAAATTCAATCTAAATTAAAAAAAAATCCTAATATTATTGATAGACTTAAATGATAATAAATCTTAATAATTGACGTCTAAGTTTGATTCCTATTATCCATAAAAGAAAAGAAAACACATTTTTATTCAAATTTAATTTACAAAACAAAACGAAGCTTTCCACATGATTCTTATTATCCATAAAAGAAAAAAAACACATTTTTTATTCAAATTTAATTTACAAAACAAAACCAAGCTTTCCAAAGGTTTCAAAATAAATCAGGTTCAAATTTAATTTACAAAACAAAACGAAGCTTTCCACATGATTCCTATTACGAAGGTTTTCAAAGGTTTCAAAATAAATCAGGTTTACCTTTTCATTAAGACTCATCCGAAAAATCAAATCAAACGAGATATACGAGACATTTTTTATTCAAATTTAATTTACAAAATGACATTAAATAGAGGGGTCGTATAGGACGCAGCAAAAAGAGCTAAAGTGTAATTTTAGAAAAACGAAGCTTTCCAATGGACCATTAAATTCAAAATAAATCAGGTTTCAAAATAAATCAGGTTTACCTTTTCATTAAGACTCATCCGGAAAATTAAATCAAACGAGATATATGAGATAACATTTAAACGTAAATTGTTTCCTTCCTTATCCGGTTCAAACTGTTTCATTCCTTATCCCACAAATATACGATTATTATATTTGTTTAACTGTTACAAATCTTTTAACGTGATTTGAGGATTTGAATGAAAGTGTGAATACGGTTTCCGCTTGATAATCGATTATCGTTTCCTTCTTTTGAGTCATTCATGTAGATAACTTTAATATTCAAAAAAACACCTATTATAGTTAGGTAATATGAATGCTATCGTGTTCCACTAGGTATTATGTCTTGAATTCAAAAAAGATGCAATACCTATTAATCCATTATAGGTAAGCAGGTGATATGGATGTGTTACTATAAAATTTTAATAAACAAAATTGTATTTTTATTTTTAACCAAAAATACACAATGTACTTTTAACTAATATCAACAAGATTTTCTATTTTGAATTAAACATAATAACGTGTTTTTATTTTTAACCTAAAACGAAAAGGATTTTTTAACACAAAACGTTTCCTAAAAAGTTAATTACAGGAAAAAAAACTATTTGTCAGTCGCGACATTGCGCTGGTAAACATCTAGTTATTTAATATAAAAAGAATTTATACACACTCTAAAGTATTTACCAAATACTTAAATACCATATTTATTATCATTATTATTTATATTATTGATTAATTTTATTAGTATTTTGAAGAATATTATTTCAATTCTGTTAATTATTATTATTATTTCAATACACACTAATTAATAAAAAAACAAAAGACATTTATCATAAGTAATTAATAATAATGATAAATAAAACAAATACTTCAATTATTCACTACGTGGGTCATTGTGTCGTTATTTCATCACAATCGCATAGCAAAATTTAGGGTTTGGGGTTTGTCACTATTGCGTGGGAAATCCGTCGCTATTTATAGATACGGACTTCTTGCATGGGTGATTTCCGTAGTTATTTACCCCTTTTTGTAGTATTGTGAGGATGCGCAGGTTCTCGTCACCTTTAAGGCTTTAAGGAAATCAACACTGCACAAAGTCAACAGGGTTTTGACTTTTGAGTTTCTAATATGGAAGTGGTCCCATAGCGATAACATCGGTCTATTGGCATTGTAACCGTGTCAGGATATTGACGAGTTCAGTCCCTAGCTGTTGAAGGCTTTCAACATTACATAGTCGAATTAACTCATTAACGTAAGTATTTAAATTATACCTATTGTGATTGATAAACTTGTATGATCCCAAGGTTGATAATGTTGGAGGCTTTTCAGTTTTGTGACCATCTTTCTTACAAAGCGTTTCCGTAGTGTTACGCACATTACGAAACCCTACAATTTCCACCGAACAGAATAAAGAATTCAACAGAGATAGAAAATTGCTAAATGTGACTAATGACTGCAACTATTTTACTCGGAACAAAATTGCTAAATGTGATACAAGCACTTTTTCCGTAAACCTTAAATTTTAGTTTCATAAAATTTAAAAGATCTTGTAAAGTGTTTTGCCAAATAAAAACAAATTTGCAAATTATAGCAATTTCGTAAACCCGTTTTACGAAATGAAGATGATGTTATCACATTTTCCCAAAACAATCGCTATTTTGTTATATAACAGCAGTATTCGACATTTTGTGATTATTTATTAGTCATTAAAAGCAAACTAAGTTTAAAGGTAAGTAAAAAGGAATATTTCAGCTTCAAGTACAACTTTTAAAAAACAAATAGTATTTTACATTTAAGGTGAGGAAGTGTAGTGTGGAAGAAAAGGGTGAGGGGAGTCTACAGAGAGTATATTCGAATAATTGCTCTTTTATATGTCATTGGCTCTCATTCTCTTTTCCCACCAAATCTTTCAATTCTCATTCTACTTACCATAGAGCATTGAGAGAGGAATCAGAGAGAAGAAGTAAAAGAAGAAGGGAGAAAAAGGTGTATATACGAGTTCTTGCTATGCTGAATTATTGCGTGAGAGAGGGGATTTCAGGAGGAAATTTGCCTTTCTGAATTCCCCACAAACACACTCCCACCTCCCGTTTTCATTTCTTCATCTCCACCTTTGTAAACAGAAGGAAATCTAAAGGGGGAAGTGGGCTTTTGTTGATTTAAAGAAATTCTCTTGCATGCATGATTCTGACGGTGTTGGTGGAAGCCATATGCTAGTTCTTACCTGGAAATGGTACACTACTTTATTTCAAATATTCTTTCACTTTTTTACTGTTTAAATAAAACATTTTTTGTTCGATCTCTACTACATCTCTGCTTCTATCTTCCTTTCTTGATCCAAAAGTCCATTTGAATTTACAATTACTTGGTCAATTCTATTTATGTAATGGTCCCGTCCAATTTTTGTACTAAGCATGAGTTTTTTTTATAAACGTACGGTGTAGAATCACTAACCATAAGCTCATTTGTCAGCAGGTGGAAAAGCTAACGATCATGGATGCTTTGAATCGATGGTTGCGTCTTCCTTTTCTTTAAACAATAAAGAGTCTCCTTAAATCTGAATCTTTGTTTCTCAATCTTCAAAACCACCCTTTTTTCATCATTTTCTAGTTCTGTTGGGCAAATCTTCATTGGCAATACCAGAAGTTCCTTCTGGTAAAAGTTATATCCGTTTTCGGCAAATCTTCTTTGGCATTTTAGGAGTCTCATAAGACTTCCTTCCCTATCGGGCAAATCTTCCTTGGCAACTAATCTCCACTCCATTGGAGATTCTATCAACCATTTTCAATGTCCAATTTATCCAGTTTGTTTCAAAAATCAAAAATCATGGACGTGTTCTTTAGGGATTTCGATAGCTACAGTGAGAGTAGTAGCAGCTCAGAAGATCGAGACGATGACGAGTTTATGTATGGTTCCATTTTGTCGAATCTTGAAGACACTATCGGTAAAATCGATGATTTTCTCTCGTTTGAGAGACAATATGTTCATGAAGACATAGTGTACTCGATACACGATCCATCCGGGCAAAGAGGAAAAGTGATCAATATCGAAATGACTATGGATATAGAAAACGTTTATGGAAAAAAAACTTAAAGATATTGATTCCAAGAAACTCAAAAGAACTCATTCCATTTCCGTTGGCGATTACGTAGTATACGGTTCTTGGGTGGGTAAAGCCGATAAGATCGTGGATCGTGTTACCGGCCGTCTTGTTTGACGATGGCACAAAGTGTGAGTTTATCGACAACGATAATCTCGTACCACTTTCTTCCGATTCTTTTGACGGATCTTCATTTTATTTCCCGGGACAAAGAGTCAAACTCGAACGCGCACATTGGTTTTGCGGGACCCAAAGATACGAAGACGAAGGCACAGTTTCTGCAGTGGATGTAGGATTCGTGTAAGTGAATTGGGTCGGATGTGCTCGGTTTCATTCGGAAGGAAGAACACCTCCCGAATCTTTTCAAAGATCCCACGACTTAATCTTGCTTTCGGGATTCGCGCATTCAAATTGGCAGTTGGGTGATCGGTGTTTACTTCCCGGTTTTCAAGAAATCTTAGTTATCTCAAAAATAAAGAGTAAACTCGATGTGTTATGGCAAGACGGAATCGAATCGATGGGTTTGGATTCGGTTTCAGTGAGTCCCGTTAATATCGTTGATCCTCATTGTTGGAATCCTAAGTCACGGGGACCACAAAAATAAGTGGGAAACAAATGGTAGTGTTTGTCATCATAGCTAGGAGCGTGATATGTTCTTGATGTGTATAAATACACTAGTTTAGTCAGTTAACAAAACACAGAAACACACTAATACAAAGAGTTGTATAAGTCGTAACTGGTTTTTGAGTGATATTTCCAGTTATTAATCAAAGAGGTATTTTGGTTAATTGTTTCTAGTCTTTAATTGGTATCAGAGCTCAAGATCGGAGCTGTGAAATCGAGTCCATACCTTTCATCATGTCGGATGGAAAAGGAGGTAGAGTCGGAAGTACGTGTGGTGCTCCGGTAAAGCTCAAAAAGGTCGGAACTGTCGGCTACTCGAGAGGAGATGGCGGCGGTTGTTCGATTGGAGGGCAGCAGCGGGCGTTGTATACCCGCACGGATAGCGACGGTGGTTGCAGATCGACCGGAGCCGACGGTTCGATCGGAGGCGCCAACGGTTCGGTCGGGAACGCCGGAGGCTCGAGCAGGGGAGCCGGCGGAAGATCTGTTGGCGGTGCATCGCAAGATGGCGGTGGCGGATTGAATCGAGAGGGCGACTGGAATACCTCCCGATCGGTTGTTGCCGGCGGAGGATTAGTTGATGGCGGCGGATGGTATACCGCGCACAAGAAAGAAGAAGCCGAAGAAGGTGGAGATCAAAACCGAGATGAGGGTGGAGAAGAGCAACAAAGGAAAGTGATTTTTACCCGATCCGGCGGCGGCGATGGTGGCTCGAGCGGAGGCTTCGGGTCGCAAGGAGGAGGCGGGAGGTACTCCGATCACGGCGGTGATGGCGATGACGGATCGACTCGAGAAGGAGGAGAAGGCGGGAGGACTTCCGATTGCGACAGAAGCAGATCCTCGCGTGGTGGTGCCAGCGGATCGAGAGGAGGAGAAGGAGGAAAGAAAACCGGCGGTGGCGGTGGCTTGAACGGCGGCGGTGGCTACGGTTCACATCGAGAAGGAGGAGACGAAGGTCTTCTCGTCCGACAGAAACAAACCAGGGAACAAGAAAGCGTGGGGAAGAAAAAGTGGTGGGGAAGGTTTTAATCAAAGCGGGTCAAACCCGGGTGCCGGATCCGGATCCGGGTCAAAACCGACCCAACCCACTAATAAGCCCAAAAATCAGCCCAATTCGAATTCGGACTCAAATTGAAACCCGAAAAAAATCACGAAGGCGTCTCTAGAAGGACTTAGAGATTCGGGGGTGATTGTTGGAATCCTAAGTCACGGGGACCACAAAAATAAGTGGGAAACAAATGGTAGTGTTTGTCATCATAGCTAGGAGCGTGATATGTTCTTGATGTGTATAAATACACTAGTTTAGGCAGTTAACAAAACACAGAAACACACTAATACAAAGAGTTGTATAAGTCGTAACTGGTTTTTGAGTGATATTTCCAGTTATTAATCAAAGAGGTATTTTGGTTAATTGTTTCTAGTCTTTACTCATGATTTCTATCCTCATCAGTTCGTTCTTGAAAAGTCATCTGATGATCAAGAAAACCATCAGGAAATCAGGAAATGGGGTGTTGTTATGATCGTGAATGCAAATGAAAAAACCGTGAAAGTGAAATGGGAAGAAAATGGGATTGAGGAAACGATGAGTGCTTATGAATTGATCGAACATCCCGAGTTTTCGTTTTGTCATGGCGACGTGGTGTTTGGGTTGGAGAACACGTGGCCTATTGGAATTGTGAAGGGGTTGAAAGATGGTAGGGTTGAAGTGAAATGGGCTACGCGGTATACATCCAAGGTACTAATTCGTGTTTTCATTTTTTTCGTAGGTGTTTAGTCACTAACGTAATGTGTGGATAAATGAAGCTTAAAAGAAATTATAGAATATTGGGGAAATGAAAGGAATAATGAATAAAGTTAGGAGTTATTGGAAAAACATCTTTTCGAACCTTTTCAATTTAGTCATTCTTTTTATATTAAGCATAAAAAACACATTCATATATTGTTTATTAAGTTTTATTTTCTCCATCAAAGTCTATTAAGTAGAAAGAAACAATATAGGTTGGTCCTCGTGAGATATCTCGAATGGACAAAAGTGAAGGTATGCCGGCTGCATCATTGGTTCACCACGGGAATATTGAGCCAAACTAAGAGAAGTCTGAGCATGGTAACCATGCAATCAACCCAAAGGAAAAGGTAAACCAACCTCTTATTATCTTATTGAAGTGATGCTATATTGAAGGGAAAAAAAACATAATGTTTTTTTAAACCACAATCTAATCCTACTCCTAAACTAAACACCTCCTAATGTAATAATCAATGTCTCCCAAGATATTAGAACCCTCATTCTTAGGATGGAAGGCAACACCAGATGGTAGGCTAGAAACTCGATGGTACAAAAAAAAAAAAAAAAAAACGTAAGTATATTCATCATATTATGAATTGAGCCACTTACTTATCTGTATTGATTACACGATTATACTTCTATTGGTCATAAAAATTTCCAACAAAATACTAAAAAGCATAACATACTTTCATCATTTGATTGACTTAGCTTTTAAAACCTAATTTTTATCGATTTAGTCACTGAATTATTACTATAATAATTATAAAAAAATAGTTAAGTGGCAAAATTGATAAAATAATAAATGTTGGAGAAATTAATTTTTTAGACAATTAGAAGTATATGATTGTTTAATTACTTTTGCAAATACTTAGGTCATTAAACTAATATAAGATCCTTTTGTCCAATATAAGGTTTTTCTAGAAGTTTTGAAAAAATTTCATTGTGGAAGCAAAAAGTATCAAAGGCAAGGAGTGTATATATATTCCAAACTTATAATGAACACGAACATGTAGGCCTTGTTAGTAATTTTTCTTTCATGGACATTATTCACGGTCCCGGTCTCAGTCTAATGCACACCAAACATATTACTACCAGTCATGTCATTCATTTCATCTCATGTCTCGAGTAAAACACAAAACCTTAGAAGTCTAGATATAAACATCTACCTTGAAATATGATCATCTTGCAATAATGAAACTTATACTTTGCATGATTGGGATCTATATTTGCAGGTTCTCGATGGAGACAAGAAGTCTTGCTTACGGTGTTTATTTGATTCTACAACTTTTAGTGTCCCTCAAGCCACCGTCTCCTTTTTATCGGATTTTGTTGCCCGCTTTTTCGGCTCACCATCCTACACATCATTATCATCCACATCAAACTCTTTTTCTCTTTCTGGTGGACAAAGATCCAGTTCAGACAGCCCGGAAGAAAGTGTGTTGTTTATAGAGACCAAAGAAAACGAGTGTAAAGATGTTCCCTTTTCATCAAGTAGCAAGAATCTTGGAGAATTTGAGAAATTTGCAGTGGTCAACGACTGCTCAAACCACCATTTTGTTGACCGTGTTGGGAACGGCTTGATATCTAATCAGGTTAGAGCTATATTGTTTTGGCATGCATTAGACTAAGACAATAATGAGACAAAAAAATAATTTTTTGTCTTATCTAAAAAGGTTGGACAAAGACTTTTGTTACAAAATACTTAACTGTATTCTTCATCCTCATAATCAAAAGGGTCAGATACAACAAATAGCAGCACTATTCTTTATTTGTTTATTAAAACAGTTTACTATAATTGATAATTTGCTAATAAGAAAAGATTGAATGTACAATGTTATAACTTAGTAGAAGTTTCAAAGTAGAATGTCTTAATAAGATAAAAATATTGCAAGCTTGTCTAGTCCACACATGTTTTGAAAACAACTTATTGGTGTGTGTCTTATTGATGTTTTGTTACCTTTAGGTAAAAAGAAGTTGGATAAAGAAAGTTCAGCAAGAATGGAACATTTTGATGACCCGTCTTCCTGGTGAGAAGCTTATCAACTCTTATTTAATACATCTAGATGCGCAAAATATGAAAAACGATGCGCTTTCATGGTTTCTCCTATTAATGATTTAATCACTTAAATATTTTTGTGTTGATTAATAAGCCTTTATATTTATTTGAGGATTTAAAAAACTACTTCTTGGTTATAAAAATAACGAAAAGCACTATGTACTTTCACAATTTTATCGAGTTAGCAACTGGTTATTAATAATTTTATGATTATTATAATAATAGTTTGGTGGTTGAACCAACAAAAAATAGAGTTCAATGGTGAAATCTAATAAAATGCTAAGAGCATGTTCCTTTTTCTGTATTTTGCATTATCTTTGTTGTATAAAGTGTTGTTTTGTGTTGAATTATCACAAAACCAGCCAAACAAAATCTTAAGTCTTAACTCTTACGTATTATTTTATCAACAGAAATGATTTATGTCCGTGTTTTTGAGGAAAGAATGGATTTGCTTCAAGCAACCATCATAGGAGCTCCAGGAACAACTTATCACGATGGCATTTTCTTTTTTGATATTTTCCTTCCTCAAGAATACCCTCATGAACCCCCTGTAAGTTACTTAAGACCCTATTTCTTACACTAGATGCTACTAGTAAGATTTATATGGCTATGTTTGATGATAAGGATGTACATGGCATTTATGTCTTCTGTATAGTATCATATGAGAGCAAGTCTTTGTCCCACCTTGTTTAGTTTTTCGGGTGGGACAACAAATATAACTTTTGTCCCATTGATATTGGTCTTAATCCTAGTCCAATGTATGTCAAGCACGATACAAAGCTGCTTGTTGTGTCTTTTCTCACATATAAATGCACCTAAGGCCCTTTTATGCAGGACAATATATGATCGTCATGTTCTGCATTGGACTAGGACAATGACTCTTGTCAATGTGAAAAACGTTATTATTTTTATCCCACGTAAAATATGGGACAAATACTTCCTCTTGATATCTCCCTGTGTACAAACGACATGAATGCCCTCCTCAACTTATCACTGAAAATAGTTAGTCATTTATAAAGCTTGTCTAGTTCCATTTTTGAAATTCTAGAAATACCATTTTGTGAACTCCATTATTATTAGGGCTACAAGAAATAGCAATGTACCTTCATAGATTTACATACTTTTGGATCCTACTTGCGTTTTGTATTGTATTTTCAACATATTTTTCAATGCACTGTACATTGAAAAATCCACCTAATATAGCGTTGTGCTTTTACTTTTTATCTTTACTACATCATCACACATTCTTATGTGTGATAAAATTGAATCAAAGTATATTTCTATTTTTGCATTTAACACATCCTAGTTATTGTTTCTTACATGTTTCCTCTATCATTCGCAGAGTGTGCATTACGTATCTGGTGGGCTACGAGTAAACCCTAAGTTATACGAGTTTGGTAGGGTTTGTTTGAGCCTTTTAAATACATGGCCAGGGACAGGAACCGAAACATGGAACCCACAGGAATCCACTATTCTTCAAGTTTTGTTATCCCTTCAAGCTTTGGTTCTCAACAAGAATCCATATTTTAATGAAGCAGGATATGAGCAGCAGGTTGGAAGTGCTGAAGGAGAAAAAAATTCTTGTAGCTACAATGAAAACACATTTCTCCTTAGCTGTAAAAATATGATTTACACGCTTCGCAACCCACCCAAGGTGTAATATTCTTCATGTTGTTTGTAAAAAGACAATATGCTTTGGTATATAAAATATGCAAAATACACAAAAGTACTTGTACTTTAACTATTTTATCGATTTAACTAACTACTGTTTTTTGTAATGATGAAATAATTGTACTTCTTTTGACTACTACAAAAAGAAACGTTTTTACTAGTTGCTTGAAGTTGATATCATGGAAAAATACAAAAAAAACTTTCACTATTTGATTCAGCCATTAAACTATCTTTACAGATTTAGCATGAATTATTGTAATAATAATAATCATAAAGAAGGGAAAACAATAAATAGCAACGTACTTCCATTGATTTGTTTATTGAAGCATCCTACTTTTAACCTTTCCTAACACAACATTGTAATTTGAAAAATTGTAATTTGAAAAATCTAGCAGTTATAGTAATGACATCCAAGCTATAATTAAAAATGATTGAAAGTGCAATGTTATAAATTTGTAGATTTTTCCAAGTACAACGCCTTTAAGAGAAAAAAAAATCAAAAGTGTAATGCCTATAATAGAAACAGTGGAAGTAGAGGTTATAATACATGTAAGTACACTACCAGTTCATTCATTTAGCCCCTAAAAGACTATAGCTTAATTAGTGTATAGAATGATGAAATGATGAAAGTACACCGTTCTTTTCTATATTTTTCCCTTTTTTAAAATCACGTAATTGAGGGAAAATTTTTTTATCGGTTAGACTTACTACAAATGGTTAAGTGGCTAAATTTATTAAATATTGAAAATAGAAGTGTGTTTTTGTTATTGTGGTGCATAGTCTACTCAAAAACTACTTTCATAACCTTATACTTTGTTAGTTTTGCCTTAAACACACACACACACACATACACACAAAAAATTCTTAACACTGCTTGCTTTTTGTTAAAAATGCAGCATTTTGAGGCGCTTATTGAAGAGCATTTCAGGAAACGTTACAAGTACATCTTGATGGCTTGTAAGACATATATGGAAGGAGCTCCATTTGGTTATGTTTTTGCGGGTGAACACGTGGGTGACATAAAATGCTCTACAGGATTCAAGATAGCACTATCAAATCTTTATCCAAAGCTTATGAGAGCCTTTAGCGCAAGGGGTTTCCATTACAGTGAATTTGCAGAAAATGTGAAGAATGTAGAGGTTTTAAAGTAACCATGAAAAGAGCAACGTGTAAAATGAAAACTTGTGGATTGGAGAGACGTGATATGTAAATAACGGTTGTGTGTTGTATTGTAGTTTATGTGAATTTGTTCATCCATTGACGATCGTGAACATTCATTTATGCATGTTTATGTTTGGTTCCTACATTAGATTATGTATTATTATACAATAAGAGTGAAAGTGGAGTTTCCATGAGAGGTTTATGATCTACAGCTGAAGAATCTAGTAAAATATCAAAAGATTAGTGCTACGTACGATCAACCAGGTAGAAATGTTGTAGATAAAATTTTATTGTTCTTGGAGGTTTATGTTCATTTATGTTCGTTTTTATTAATATATGTTCATTTATGTTCATCTACATTTATTTACGTTCATTAATTTACGATAGTTTATGTTCATTTAACATCGTAAAGCTATAAACAAACAAACATGAACATGAACAAAGTAATTTGTCAAACGAACGTACATGAACAAGAAGATTAATTTTTTCATATGTATGTTTATGTCTGTTTGTTTGTTTGTTTCTACTTAAATGAACGAAGATAAAGCATTGTATATTTCGTTTCGTTTTTTTGTAGCCATACTGTAACACCCAGTTTCTTATCTCTGGATTACATCATAATCACTCAAAAATAAACACAGTAATCATGGTATAATCAAGATTAAGCAACAAAAGTACAAGTAGAACTCAAAAGAACAAGTACTTTTAAACAACATGTCCCAAAAACTGGTTTACAAAAGACCGTTTACAAAACTATACAAAAGAGTGTATTCAGGTTTACAAACAGTCAAAGTCAAGTCCCATATCCAGTCAATCATCCCTCAGTAATCTTCTTACCCCTGTCACCTATAACACAAACATATAACTATATTTATGAGCTAAATTAGCTCAGTGAGGAAATTTATCAAATTTAGAAATCATTCTAACAGTTATCAGAACTTCCACAATCAGCTCACTATCTCAATTTCAATGACTATCTCAGTCATTTAACGTACTCAATCAAGCTAGGTAATCATGTCAAACAAAGGATTCTCAACCAAGTTTAACACATGTAAATTAGTTATCTCAACCAATTTAAAACGTGTAATAATTCCATTTAATTATAGTCAAACTATTTATGATGAATTATAACTACTCACCTGATGTCTGTTCAGTCTGTGGTCCACCCGTGCCTCGTGTATCTCCTTCCCTCCTATGTGTATCTACTCAAAACGACATCGCATATCATACTTCAACATTCTTAAAACAATTTAACCACATCTAACTCATTAGATCAAGAATTAATAGTTAACAAAGATCATAATCTATGAATATCAGGAACTATTAACTCAAAACCTCAAGCTTTGCGGTTTTTTACTAAATCAACCGTTGAAACTTCATAATAATCACAACAAAGACTCAATACAACATACAATAACAAGCTACTAACAATATATAAGCTAATTCAAAGTATATTCTCGGATTTGAGTATCTAGGGTTTGAAACCCTAGAAATCAAACTCACTAACCTTGAAATCAAAAACTTAGAAATGTGATTTGGTTGTTAATCCAACTTCCCCAAGCTTTTCCTAAGCAAAACTCTCGATCAAAAGGACTAATTTTATCCTCCTAGCTCTCAAAAATCGCCTTGAAGTGTTTGTGGGTCGAGAAATGGTTTAAATGAGGGCAAAAACGTATTTATACCTGCACGAAACCCGACCCGGGCTGTCAAACCCGCCCCGGGTTTTGTCACGCTACATTTCACTTAATTCCAGTCGTAACCCGCTCCGGTTTCTGTGACCCGACCCGGGTTCCATTCGAACACGACCCGGGCTCAAAAACTCGACCCGGTTTGACTTGTTTTCCATTTTCCTTTGTTTCTTTTTTTTTTAATTTATTTTAGCATCCTACTTCTCTTTGATTAATTTCTAAACATCTTAACTCATGTTTTAACTCATCTTATCTCGTATAAATATATATATTTAACATAATTATACTATAAATTAAAATTTAAGGTATTACAAGTTCTTACCCTCTTCAGAAAATTCCGTCCTCGGAATCTCTTGAAATAGAAAGGGATACTTTGACCGCATCTCTTCTTCGCCTTCCCAAGTAACATCTGTTCCTCTATGATGTTGCCATTGTACTTTAACTATTGCAATTTCTTTATTTCGCAACTTCTTGATCTTTTTGTCTAAAATCTTCTCCGGTTGCTCTTGATATTGAAGTTTATGATCTAACTGAACTTCCTTCAAAGAAACACGTGCCGACTCATCGTATAAGGTCTTACGAAGATGTGAGATATGAAACACATTATGAATTCCTCGTAACTCATCAGGAAGCTCAAGTCTATAAGCTACTGCTCCTACTCATTGAATTATACGAAAAGGTCCAATAAACCGTGGACTTAGCTTGCCACGTTTACCAAAGCGAATAATTCCCTTCCAGGGAGACACTTTTAACAATACCATATCTCCAATTTGTAACTCCAATGGTTTTCTTCGTTTATCTGCGTATTGTTTTTGACGCTGCTGAGCAACTCTCATATGCTCACGAATACATTTAATTTTCGCCTCAGTTTCAGTTATAATCTCGGGACCTGCTAGTGGCTTCTCTCCAGCTTCTGACCAGCATGATGGTGTTCTACACATTGACCGATATAACGCCTCGAAGGGTGCCATTTGAATACTAGAATGATATGAATTGTTGTATGTAAATTCGGCTAAAGGTAGATAATCGTCCCAACTACCTCCAAAATCAATCACCGACGCTCTAAGCATATCTTCTAACGTTTGTATAGTTCTCTCGGTTTGACCATCAGTCTGCGGATGATAAGCTACTCATTAAGGCTTTAGTTCCCAAATGTTTTTGAAAACTTTGCCAAAAATGAGAAGTAAAACGACTATCACGATCGGAAATTATCGAGGTAGGTACTCCATGTCGTCTCATCACCTCCCTAGTATAGATCTCTGCTAATTTAGACGCTTGATAATCTTCTCGTATGGGAATAAACTGTGCCGATTTGGTCAACCTATCAACAATTACCCATATTGAGTCGAACCCTCGTGGAGTTCGGGGTATGATGGTCATTTTACCTCAAAAGGGTAATTTGGTCTTTTGGACAGAAAAGGACTTGTTTTGTAATAATATTTTGAGTTTTGGACTTAAAATGTTATAAAAACTGAAATTGTGTCATAATGTTTGTAAATTGTGGCAAAAGTCCTAAATATGCAACTTCAAGGACCAAATTGCAAATGTTGGAAGTATATAAGAAAAACTTGTGCAGAATTTTGGGAGTTACGGGAGTGTTCTAGGAACTGATTTTCTACAGAGGATTGAAGAGTTTTGAAGAATTGAAGCTTGCAATTCGGTTCTTGGCTTCCAAGGGTAGAATTGGAAGATTTAGAGGTAAGTTTTCCAAGTTCTTGCTTGTTTGAGTTTGGTGAGTTTTTGTAGAACTCAAAACTGAAATTACAGTGGAGATTATGTGAATAAATGTAAGTTATACTTCAATTAAGTCATGTTAGTAAGAGCTTAAATCAACAAATTGGAAGTAGGTTGTTATATTTGATGAAATTGAAGATTTGGGGTTGTTAGAACTAAGAACCCTAATTCTTCATATGGATGATTGAGTGTGTTTTGATGGTTAAAAACCTTGTAAAAATGTAAGGTTTTAGCCTAGGAACAAACCCCAAGTGATTAAGAACAGAAATAAGGGCTTAATGGACCAAATCTGCAAGCTACAGTGCACAAATCGCGACTGGCCAGGAGGCCTGCCCAGGCGCCAGGCGCAGTGCGCCCAGGAGCCAGGCGAGGTGCGCCCAGGCGCAGTGCGCCCTGACCCTGGCGCAGTGCGCCTCCAAGGCAGTGGCCAGGCAGGAACTTTGAAACGCTAACTTTTGCTTGGCATGTCCGATTTAGCTCAAATTTGAACCATAGGACCGTTATGGTCTGAAAAGTTTGGGAAAATTTTTAGATTGAGTTTTCGACCCCTCGGGGGCACTGTAGACCGATCCGAATGCCTCGGTGAATAGTAAAATTCATATAAAGTTAGTAAACGGAAAGTTTATTAACTAGGCATTGTTTATAACAATGTTTTATTGAACTCTAGTGTATTAGAATAAATTGAAATGGGTATTAACCTATAATCATTTTGGAAATGAATGAAATTATAGGTACGGGACAAAATCATACGTATTTCATTTCAAAGAAAGGAACGATTAACGCTAGTTGTAGCAAGCCTTCAGGTGAGTAATCTTGATTATATATCTAGTATGATATATTGGTGCAGCATTGTTGGCTAAGATTACTATCTTTGATATTAAATGGTGCGGTCTTAAGACCATGATTTTGGGTTATTGAACCCAAGATGGTGCGGACTTCGGGCTATGACTCCGGTGCGGCCTTCGGGCTATGTCTCCGATGCGGCCTTCGGGCTATGACTCCGGTGCGGCCTTCGGGCTATGTCTCCGATGCGGCCTTCGGGCTATGATTTGGCGCGGCCTTCGGGCTATGATTTTGGTGCGGCCTTCGGGCTAGGATATTCGGTGCGGCCTTTATGGCTATGATCACGGTGCGGTCAGTGATGACCATGATTTTGGGACAGAAATTGTTTAAGAGTTTAATTGTTATTATTCTCTTGTATATGTTTATTTGATTGCTTGATTACTCATTGGGCTTTATAGCTCACAGTTGTTTGATATGTCCCTGCAGGTGAGCGTGACCCTGCTAAGGGAAAAGACAAAGTCCGTGACTGAGGACTTAGCATTTGAAGTAACGACCCGACTTGATGAATGTATAATATTTATGTATTGTACTTCGTGATACACTTGTACTCGTATTTTGTTAACTAATACCCCTTACTTATGGTTTTTATTGTAAAATATTTGGTTTGAAAAATGAAAAATTTTTGGGGTGTTTTTGTTAATAAGTCGGGTGTTACAAGTTGGTATCAGAGCCGTGGTTTAAGTGAACTAGGTGTCTTAGATTAGATTCCTGGACTTAGACCTCGAGAGTAAATATAGAAAGGGACTGTTAGATATGTATAAGCTTGTCATTATATATGTAATCTAACGGTTTGCTGAAATTTTGAAGTATGAGAAATACACGAAGCAATCCCACTGGTGCAAATTTGCGTGGAACTGCAAGAAGTGGACCAGCTCGGTCACGTGGCTCTGTTGGGCGAAGGGCACCAGCACGGGAACCGGTGGGACAAAATCCACCCGATATACGGGCGATTGTGGAAGAAGTGGTTAGGCAAATGATGCCTGCATTATCGAACAACCCCAACCCGAGTGGCAATCCCAACCCAAGTGCAAATCCAAATCCTACTGAAGAGGCTGCAAAAAGTGTTCATGACGGGCAGCCAGAAAATGAAAGCCAGGGAGAAAGTCGTGCCCGGGCAGCAAAAGAAACTCAAGGTGGGGAAGCTTCAGCAAGGAAAGTTGGGTGTACTTATAAATCGTTCCTTGGTTGTAAACCAAAGGAATTCTCGGGGACAGATGATCCAGTCAAAGCTATGGAATGGATCATGCATATTGAGAAGGTGTTCCGAGTAAGCAAGTGTGCGGATGAAGATAAAGTGGAATTTGCCACGAACCAACTTACAAGTGGCGAACTACATTGGTGGCAAACTTACTATAAATCACTGGATCTTGATTCATCCCAATCGATACCTTGGGAGCAATTCAAGACAAAGTTTAAGGAAGAATACTGCTCGAAAGTAGCTATTCAGAAGCTGGAGGATGAATTCCTGCATCTGGAACAGGGTTCCAAATCTGTTCAGGAAGATACTCTTAGCTTTCTGGAGAAAGCTAGGTTTGCGGAACACCATATCTATACTGAAAAGAGAAAGATCGACAAATATATTCGGGGGTTGACAACCCGAATTAGAGAGATTGTGCAACCGTTGAAACTAACGACTTTTCGACAGGTGGTGGATCGAGCCACAGAAAGAGAAACAGAATTGAAGCGACAGGAAGACGAAAAGAAAGTCTTGGAAACGAAACGAAAGGCGGAAGACCAAGGTTGGATGCCTCAGAAGAAGTCGCAACAATCCGGTTCTAAGGGTAAAGGTCAAAGAGACGATAGAAAGTGGTGTGAAAAATGCAGAAAATGGCACTCCGGGAGTTGCCGGGTCAACACTACATCCACAAGTTGTCGAAATTGTGGAAAACCGGGGCATGATGTTTACAACTGTCGGGCGGAACGTAGGTGTTTCCAGTATGGAGCTACGGATCATCTTCGCCTGAACTGTCCCGAGTTGAAGTCTATAGCGATCAGTGATAGACCCAGGATTGAACAGGGCGGGAAGAAAGAAGAGCCGAAGAACAGGGGACGACCGGTAGCCTCGCGAGCTTTCCAGATGACTGTGGAAGAAGCCCGTGAGAAGACAGATGTGGTGACAGGTATTTTCACTCTCAATACCATACCTGTATATGTTATTTTTGATCCGGGAGCCACTCACTGTTTTGTATCAGAATCTTTATTGCCTCACCTGAATGTACCTTTAACCCCGATGGATGAAAGCTTAGAAGTAGCTATAGCAGACGGTCGATATGTCTGGGTTTCAGAACATATGGAAGGTTGTCAGCTTAAAATCTACGGGACCGTTTTCCCTATAGATTTGAAGCCGATGACTACCAATGAATTTGGTGTAATTGTGGGGATGGATTGGTTAGCAACGAATTATGCTAACGTGGATTGCAGAAATAAAAGTATTACAGTGTTATCACCGGAAGGGGAATGGATGAAAATTCAAGGTGAACGACCTCGGTTAAGAATGCCAGTTATCTCCTTTGCTCAAGCTCGAAGCTGTGTCAGTAAAGGAGGGATGTCCTATTTGGCTTATGTATCGATATCTCAACCAATTAAAGTGGGAGTAGCGAATGTGAATGTGGTGAACGAGTTCCCAGATGTGTTTCCAGACGAACTTCCAGGGTTGCCACCAGATCGACAGGTTGAGTTCACGATTGAACTAATTCCGGGAGCTGCTCCTGTTGCTCGAGCTCCATACCGTTTAGCACCTTCAGAGATGGTGGAACTGTGGAAGCAACTGGAAGAATTATTAGACAGGGGTTTCATTAGACCGAGTACATCGCCTTGGGGAGCCCCTATTCTGTTTGTCAAGAAGAAAGATGGGTCAATGCGCATGTGTATTGACTATCGGGAACTAAACAAGATCACGGTGAAGAACAAGTATCCACTCCCACGAATTGATGACTTATTCGACCAGCTACAAGGGGCATCCTACTTTTCAAAAATTGATTTGAGGTCGGGTTACCATCAGCTGAAGATACGGGAATCTGATGTCCCAAAGACAGCTTTTCGCACACGATACGGTCACTATGAGTTTTTGGTGATGCCTTTCGGGTTAACCAATGCTCCCGTCGTATTCATGGATCTTATGAACCGGGTGTGCCGACCGTTCCTTGATACCTCGGTGATAGTGTTTATAGATGACATCTTGGTGTATTCACGAAGTCAAACCGAACATGAAGTGCACCTGCGACAAGTATTGGAGTGGCTTCGCCGAGAAAAGCTGTATGCTAAATTCTCCAAGTGTGAATTCTGGTTAAGAGAAGTCCAATTCCTTGGCCATGTAATCAATGCTGAAGGGGTGAAAGTAGATCCAGCAAAGATTGAAGCCGTGATGAAATGGGAACCGCCTAGAAGTCCCACTGAAGTAAGAAGTTTTCTTGGTTTGGCAGGCTATTACAGAAGATTTGTCGAGAATTTCTCCTCGATAGCTGTCCCGTTGACCAAGTTGACTAAGAAAGGTGAAAATTTTACTTGGGCTGAAGAGCAGCAAGAAGCATTCCAGAAACTGAAACAAGCTTTATGTGAAGCACCGGTGTTAGTACTACCACAAAGCGGAGAAGAGAATGTAATCTACAGCGATGCTTCAAGAATCGGCCTTGGGTAAGTTTTAATGCAAAAAGGTCGAGTCATAGCATATGCGTCCCGCCAATTAAAAGATGCTGAAAAGAAGTATCCAGTTCATGATTTGGAATTAGCTGCGGTGGTTCTAGCGTTGAAGTTGTGGAGACATTATTTATATGGTGTAAAGTTTGTTATTTACACTGATCATAAGAGCCTGAAGTATCTTTTTGACCAGAAAGAGCTCAGCATGAGACAGCAAAGGTGGATGGACCTGTTGAAATACTTTGACTGTGAAATTCAGTACCACCCTGGTAAGGCGAATGTGGTGGCAGATGCTTTAAGCCGAAAAGAAGCTCCTCTGAAAGTTACATCCGCGTGTATGGGTGTAGTGAGCCGGTTACCAGGATTGATTCGTTTGGCACAAGAGGAAGCGTGTAAGCCGGAGAATGTAAAAAGTGAAAGAATGGTTGGATACTTGAAGCATCTGGAAGAAAATGCTCAAAAATTGAAGACATTCAGAGGACGTGTGTGGGTCCCAAAACAGGGAGAGGCGCGGAAATTACTTCTGGAAGATGCCCATTATAGCAGATATGCAGTTCATCCGGGCAGCACTAAGATGTATCGGACGTTAAAACCGATATATTGGTGGCCTGGAATGAAAAGAGATGTTGGAAGATTTGTGGAAAAATGCCTGACTTGTTTGCAAGTAAGTCAAACCATCAGAAACCGCATGGAGCAATACAGCCATTGCCGATTCCAGAGAAGAAATGGGACCATATTACCATGGATTTCGTGACAAAGTTGCCGCGGATGCCGCGAGGTTATGATTCTATATGGGTGATTGTGGATCGATTGACCAAATCGGCACAATTTATACCATATAAGGAAAAGTACAGAGTAGATCAACTGGCGAAAATTTATATTGATGAGGTAATTTGTCGGCATGGATTACCAGCATCGATTGTGTCGGACAGAGACAGCAGATTTACTTCCCATTTTTGGCAGAGTCTTCAAGAGCAATTGGGTACAAAAGTACTTATGAGTACCGCATATCATCCACATACTGATGGTCAGAGTGAAAGAAGGATCGAAACTTTGGAAGATATGTTGAGGACTTGTGTCATAGACTTCGGTGGAAGCTGGGAAGACCATTTACCTTTAGTGGAATTCGCGTACAATAACAGCTATCATTCCAGCATTCAGATGGCCCCGTATGAAGCATTGTATGGAGCACCGTGTCGTACTCCGACCCGCTGGACTGAAGTTAGGGAAAAGCCGTTGGCTGGACCCGAAATTGTAGCACAGACGGAAGAAAAGATCAAACTGATACGCGAAAATTTGAAGGTAGCTCAGAATAGACAGAAACAATACGCAGACAAACGGGTGAAACCGATAGAATTCCAAGTAGGAGATATGGTAATGCTCAAAGTATCCCCTTGGAAGGGCTTAATTCGTTTTGGGAAGAAAGGGAAGTTGAGTCCTCGCTTTATTGGACCTTTCCGTGTATCCCAAAGAGTTGGAGCCGTGGCGTATAGATTGGAGTTACCTGATGAACTTCATGGTATACATGATGTATTCCATGTGTCCCATTTGAGGAAAACCTTATTTGATAAGTCTCAACAAGTACCTCTTGCCGAAATTGAAGTGGATGAAAAGCTGAGATACCCGGAACAACCCGAGCGGGTGCTAGATCGCAAGATAAGACAGCTGCGAAACAAGAAGATCAGCATGGTGAAAGTACTTTGGCGTCATCACAAAGGTTCCGACATGACGTGGGAGACCGGAAGTGAAATGCGGGAGAAATACCCTCAACTTTTTGTATGATTTCGGGGACGAAATCTCTTAAAGGAGGGGAGAATTTGTAACGCCAAAACATGTTTAATATGTAATTATTGTAAAAAAGGGCAAAATGGTCATTTTACCTCAAAAGGGTAATTTGGTCTTTTGGACAGAAAAGGACTTGTTTTGTAATAATATTTTGAGTTTTGGACTTAAAATGTTATAAAAACTGATATTGTGTCATAATGTTTGTAAATTGTGGCAAAAGTCCTAAATATGCAACTTCAAGGACCAAATTGCAAATGTTGGAAGTATATAAGAAAAACTTGTGCAGAATTTTGGGAGTTACGGGAGTGTTCTAGGAACTGATTTTCTGCAGAGGATTGAAGAGTTTTGAAGAATTGAAGCTTGCAATTCGGTTCTTGGCTTCCAATGGTAGAATTGGAAGATTTAGAGGTAAGTTTTCCAAGTTCTTGCTTGTTTGAGTTTGGTGAGTTTTTATAGAACTCAAAACTGAAATTACAGTGGAGATTATGTGAATAAATGTAAGTTATACTTCCAATAAGTCATGTTAGTAAGAGTTTAAATCAACAAATTGGAAGTAGGTTGTTATATTTGATGAAATTGAAGATTTGGGGTTGTTAGAACTAAGAACCCTAATTCTTCATATGGATGATTGAGTGTGTTTTGATGGTTAAAAACCTTGTAAAAATTTAAGGTTTTAGCCTAGGAACAAACCCCAAGTGATTAAGAACAGAAATAAGGGCTTAATGGACCAAATCTGCAAGCTACAGTGCACAAATTGCGACTGGCCAGGAGGCCTGCCCAGGCGCCAGGCGCAGTGCGCCCAGGAGCCAGGCGGGGTGCACCCAGGCGCAGTGCGCCCTGACCCTGGCGCAGTGCGCCTCCAAGGCAGTGGCCAGGCAGGAACTTTGAAACGCTAACTTTTGCTTGGCATGTCCGATTTAGCTCAAATTTGAACCATAGGACCGTTATGGTCTGAAAAGTTTGGGAAAATTTTTAGATTGAGTTTTCGACCCCTCGGGGGCACTGTAGACCGATCCGAATGCCTCGGTGAATAGTAAAATTCATATAAAGTTAGTAAACGGAAAGTTTATTAACTTGGCATTGTTTATAACAATGTTTTATTGAACTCTAGTGTATTAGAATAAATTGAAATGGGTATTAACCTATAATCATTTTGGAAATGAATGAAATTATAGGTACGGGACAAAATCATACGTATTTCATTTCAAAGCAAGGAACGATTAACGCTAGTTGTAGCAAGCCTTCAGGTGAGTAATCTTGATTATATCTAGTATGATATATTGGTGCAGCCTTGTTGGCTAAGATTACTATCTTTGATATTAAATGGTGCGGTCTTAAGACCATGATTTTGGGTTATTGAACCCTAGATTGTGCGGCCTTCGGGCTATGACTCCGGTGCGGCCTTCGGGCTATGTATCCGATGCGGCCTTCGGGCTATGACTCCGGTGCGGCCTTCGGGCTATGTCTCCGATGCGGCCTTCGGGCTATGACTCCGGTGCGGCCTTCGGGCTATGTCTCCGATGCGGCCTTTGGGCTATGATTTGGTGCGGCCTTCGGGCTATGATTTTGGTGCAGCCTTCGGGCTAGGATATTCGGTGCGGCCTTTATGGCTATGATCACGGTGCGGTCAGTGATGACCATGATTTTGGGACAGAAATTGTTTAAGAGTTTAATTGTTATTATTCTCTTGTATATGTTTATTTGATTGCTTGATTACTCATTGGGCTTTATAGCTCACAGTTGTTTGATATGTCCCTGCAGGTGAGCGTGACCCTGCTAAAGGAAAAGACAAAGTCCGTGACTGAGGACTTAGCATTTGAAGTAACGACCCGGCTTGATGAATGTATAATATTTATGTATTGTACTTCGTGATACACTTGTACTCGTATTTTGTTAACTAATACCCCTTACTTATGGTTTTTATTGTAAAATATTTGGTTTGAAAAATGAAAAATTTTTGGGGTGTTTTTGTTAATAAGTCGGGTGTTACATCTCCCAACATCACGTTTCATTCCCGGCCACCAGTAAAACGGCTTTAAACTTCTATACATCTTTGTACTACCTGGATGGATTAAATACCGTGTACAATGTGCATCTTCAAGTAACAACTGTCTCGTTTCTCCGTGTCTTGGAACCCACACTCGTCCCTGAAAAGTCTTTACTCCTTGTGCATTTTCAACTAGTTTATCTACATAGCCAACCATTCTCTCATTCTTCATGTCATTGGCTTCTCTCTGGGCACGTTGAATCATTTCTGGTAATTTACTAACCACTCCCATTCGAGCTGAAACGACTCGAATAGGTGGTTCTTTTCGACTTAATGCATCTGCCACTACATTTGCTTTACCAGGATGGTAAAGTATTTCACACTCATAATCTTTCAAAAGATCCATCCATCTTCGTTGTCTCATATTCAACTCTTTTTGATAAAACAGATACTTTAAACTCTTATGATCTGAATATATCTGGAACTTCACACCATAAAGGTAATGTCGCCAAATTTTTAGTGCAAAAATAATGGCGGCTAACTCTAAATCGTGCACTGGATAAGCTTGCTCATGAGGCTTCAGCTGTCGAGACGAATACGCAATTACTCGCCCCCTTTGCATTAATACACATCCAAGGCCGATTTGTGAAGCATCGGTAAAAAGGACAAAGTCTACCACACCTTGAGGCAAAACTAACACCGGAGCTTCGCATAACGCCCGTCTCAGTTTTTCAAAAGCTTCTTGTTGTGCTTCAGCCCAGATAAACTTCTCAGTCTTTCTAGCCAGCTTTGTTAAGGGCAATGCAATACTCGAAAATTTCTCAATAAATTGTCGGTAATAGCCAGCTAGTCCCAAAAAGCTCCGAACCTCAGTCGGATTTTTGGGTGGTGCCCAACTCATCACTGCTTCTATCTTGGCAGGATCCACTTTAACACCTTCTCTGTTTATCACATGACCAAGAAACTGAATCTCTTGCATCCAAAACTCGCACTTTGAAAATTTTGCATATAACTTTTCTTTACGAAGAAGATTTAAAACTAACTGTAAATGTTGCTTATGCTCATCCCGGCTCTTGGAATAAATTAAGATATCGTCAATAAACACTATTACGAACTTGTCTAAGAATAGATGACAAGCTCGATTCATCAAATTCATAAAAGCCGCCGGGGCATTCGTCAAACCGAACGGCATTACTAGAAACTCATAATGACTGTATCGGGTACGAAACGCTGTCTTCGGGACGTCAGATTCTCTTACTCTTAGCTGATGATATCCCGATCTCAAATCAATCTTCGAAAAATACACCGCTCCCTCCAATTGATCGAACAAATCGTCTATTCTCGGTAGGGGATAACGATTCTTCACAGTAATCTTGTTTAACTCGAGATAGTCTATGCACATACGCATAGAACCATCCTTCTTTCGAACAAACAATATCGGCGCAACCCACGGAGACGAGCTCGGACGAATAAAACCGCGATCTAAAAGTTCTTGTAGTTGTTTCTTTAACTCCTCCATCTCGGGTGGCGCTAATCGATAGGGTGCTCGAGCTATCGGTTTTGCTCTAGGAACTAAATCGATAACAAACTCCAATTGACGATTTGGCGGTAAGCCCGGAAGATCGTTAGGAAAAATATCAGCAAAGTCTCTCACTACTTCAACATCCTTCACAGTGGAATGTTCGGTTTCAATTGGGGTAACGTGTGCCATAAATAAAAGAGCACCTCTTTCGGTATACCTTCGCGCTCTCGCGAAAGATACAACCGAAATATGTTGAAAACGACGTTCGCCTCGTATTAACGTCTGGGACCTGCTCGGAGTTCTCACAGAAATAGTCTTTCCATGACAATCCATATTTGCCCTATTATTATCTAACCAGTCCATTACGACTATTACATCAAATGCACGAGTAGTCATCGGCTTCAAATCAATAAGGAAAGAAATCCCGTTGATTTCAAGCCGACAATTTATATACTGAGTATTTACTATAACATCTCTCCCGTCAGCAACAACAACTATCAGACTCTCACTCATCTTAGACACCGGGATATTAATTCGAGACGCAAAAGGTACAGATACGAAAGAAATCGATGCACCAGAATCAAACACCATACGAGCTCGAAGAGAATTTAGGCTAAAGATACCTGTAATCACATCTGGTCGCTCTCTAGCCTTCTCCACGGTCATCTGAAAAGCTCAAGTTCTAACATTCCCACCGCCTCTATCGCGTCTATCGCCTCGATTATCACCCCGTCCCGCCCTCGGAGTCTCGCGACGTGAATCAGTTCTTGACTTTGGGCAATCCGGGCGAATATGACCGCTTTCCCCGCAATTGAAACACACACGATTTTTCTCCAAACAATCTCGAGCCATATGCCCTGTCTTCCCGCACTGATAACACATAAGATACGGGGTGCTCGTATCACAATTTCCAGCATGTTTTCGATGACATTTTTCGCACCACTTACTTTCAATCTTTCTTGAATCACCTCGATATTGATAACTCGGAACTGGCTGTTTTTGAGAACTACCCTCCGGTTTTCCTTCCCATTTCCTCTTCTGGCCTCCGCTTCCTTGGTCCCCTTTCTTTTCATTATCTTGCCTCCGTAGTTCTTTTTCTCGAGATTTGGTTGCTTCGACAATCTGCTGATAAGTTGTAAAGCTTGAACTTTGTAAGAACTCTCGTATCTGGGTCCTCAGTCCCCATAGATACCTGTCAATCTTCCTTTCTTCAGTATCCACCTGATGAGCAGCAAATCTGGCTTTTTCATTAAATTTTGTTGTATACTCCTGTACTGACCGCGTTCCGTGCTGCAATCTCAGAAAATCCTCTTCCAAACTTTTTATTGCAGTATTTGAGCAATATTCCTTCATAAACTTTGTTTTAAACTCCTCCCATGTCGGTTCTGGTTCTAATCCTTTCTCTATATCAAGGTTTATATTCTCCCACCAGAACTGGGCATCTTTGTGTAAACAATTAGTTGCATACTCAACTTTATCTTTTTCCGCACACTTGCTCGTACGAAAAACTTTCTAGATATGTGTCAGCCAATTTCGTGCAATAATAGGATCATCAGTACCGAAGAAATCATTCGGTTTGCATTTGCGGAACGTCTCATAACTGCAACCTTTTGGTTCGCCTGACCCTCCAACTTCAGTATGTATAATAACCGGCTCTCTCTGTCCCTCCCTAACCACAGGTGTGATAGGAGGTCGGTCTCGATCATCTCTATTCGTCACCTCCGTCTGAGGTCTAATTAAGGTAGGCAATAAGCTTTTAACTGCTTTTGATACCTCTGCAGCAATCAACTCTTGTAAAGATGATGTTAACTCAGGCGGCCTCTCGCCTTCAGACTGGCGCCCCAGTCTTGGATCTTATGATCCCGAATGCTCATCTCGGTGATCACCTCCCTCTTTCTCCTTTCTAGAACTCATAATGAGGCTGAAAAGAAATTTAACTCGTTATAATCTCATTTATCTCAATACTCTTCTTCACATCACATATCTCCTCAAAATTCTCAGAATAACACACATACTCACAATGTGTGCTTAAGGGAATAATTGCATATGGACAATATGAGACCTTTCTCTTTATTAGTTTGAGTTTAGAGTTTACCATTCAAAGTCTAATTCACTCAAACTCTTGCTCTGATACCAACTTGTAACACCCAGTTTCTTATCTCTGGATTACATCATAATCACTCAAAAATAAACACAGTGATCATGGTATAATCAAGATTAAGAAATAAAAGTACAAGTAGAACTCAAAAGAACAAGTACTTTTAAACAACATGTCCCAAAAACTGGTTTACAAAAGACCGTTTACAAAACTATAGAAAAGAGTGTATTCAGGTTTACAAACAGTCAAAGTCAAGTCCCATATCCAGTCAATCATCCCTCAGCAATCTTCTTACCCCTGTCACCTATAACAAAAACATATAATTATATTTATGAGCTAAGTTAGCTCAGTGAGGAAATTTATCAAATTTAGAAATCATTCTAACAGTTATCAGAACTTCCACAATCAGCTCACTATCTCAATTTCAATAACTATCTCAGTCATTTAACGTACTCAATCAAGCTAGGTAATCATGTCAAACAAAGGATTCTCAACCAAGTTTAACACATGTAAATTGGTTATCTCAACCAATTTAAAACGTGTAATAATTCCATTTAATTATAGTCAAACTATTTATAATGAATTATAACTACTCACCTGATGTCTGTTCAGTCCGTGGTCCACCCGTGCCTCGTGTATCTCCTTCCCTCCTATGCGTATCTGCTCAAAACGACATCACATATCATACTTCAACATTCTCAAAACAATTTAACCACATCTAACTCATTAGATCAAGAATTAATAGCTAACAAAGATCATAATCTATGAATATCATGCACTATTAACTCAAAACCTCAAGATTTGCGGTTTTTTACTAAATCAACCGTTGAAACTTCATAATAATCACAACAAAGACTCAATACAACATACAATAACAACCTACTAACAATATATAAGCTAATTCAAAGTATATTCTCGGATTTGAGTATCTATGGTTTGAAACCCTAGAAATCAAACTCACTAACCTTGAAATCAAGAACTTAGAAACGTGATTTGGTTGTTAATCCAACTTCCCCAAGCTTTTCCTAAGCAAAAATCTCGATCAAAAGGACTAATTTTATCCTCCTAGCTCTCAAAAATCGCCTTGAAGTGTTTGTGGGTCGAGAAATGGTTTAAATGAGGGCAAAAGCGTATTTATACCTGCACGAAACCCGACCCGGGCTGTCAAACCCGCCCCGGGTTTTGTCACGCTACATTTTGCTTAATTCCAGTCGTAACCCGCTCCGGTTTTTGTGACCCGACCCGGGTTCCATTCGAACACGACCTGGGCTTAAAAACTCGACCCGGGTTGACTTGTTTTCCATTTTCCTTTGTTTCTTTTGTTTTATCTATTTTAGCATCCTACTTCTCTTTGATTAATTTCTAAACATCTTAACTTATGTTTTAGCTCATCTTATCTCGTATAAATATATATTTAACATAATTATACTATAAATTAAAATTTAAGGTATTACACATACTTTTAATACATCTCAACATCAAGTTGGAAAAAATAATAAACCGATAGTAAAAAACTATGATTAGTAATGAAGTGATTTTCGTTAAAAAAAATACTATGATTAGTAATATAGTGGTTTTGGATGGCACCATAAGTTGTTGAGTTGAAAAACTATAAAATCATGACATAACTAATGTTAAATCAATAAACCACACAAACAAACTTTTGATGTATGAAATACTATATTAATAAATTATTGTGTTTGTTTTTATTCTTTTCAAGTTTATGTGTTCATCATTTTTTTTACTTTTTTCTTAATTTTTCTAAAGCTAGGGTTTGCATCTTCAAGAGTTGCAGCTGGGACTCTGTATTTTTTTGAAAAACACAGTCTAATATGTAGAAATAATATATATAAAACGTAAATACGATTTTCTAAAATATAATCTAATATGTAAAAATGGAAAACTTTAAAAACACACGCATTAAAACAAACAAGTAAAAGTAGTAAAATAAAAAAAACATACATACAAATGAAGATTAAAATTTTTGTAGAAAGTAACTTGGTAAAAAGAATTGTAAAAACAATTTCATAAAAAACTAAAATGTAACATAAGAAGTAAAAAAGTTCGTAAAAAATAAAATTTTAAATAAAAAACTAATGTAAAAACATATAAAAAGTTGAGAAAACCCAGTATAAAAAGATTCAACAAAAGTCCGTAAAAGTTGCAACCTGTGCTAAAAATGTAAAATGGAAAAAGTTGATGGACTATACTTGGGTCAGGATCGTCGGTCTTATTTATAATATTATTAAGTATTAAAACAAAAAACTATGTGTCCATAGTTTGTTTGGAGGGGCAAACAAAAGATATAGTATATGTATGTGTTTATAGATATTAATATGTAGATAATAATGTAAATTTGAAAAAAATACATATTGAAAAATAAAGATGGTATACAAAACAAAGGACTGCAATATATTAAATATGCTTGATTTGAATTTTTGAGTTAACCTTGATTGAGTGGATATGTCATTGGCATTGTATTTATAAGGTTTCAAGTTCTAGCCTTACAAGCACTTTAAAAGCGGTTGAGACTTCATTTATATTGGCAAGTCGTTCGAGCTAAGATGGTTCAAAATAAATAAATATATTTTATATAATCGATCTGAATTTTTAAATCTTAACAACCACAAATTAATAATAATATATTACAACTTAATAAGAAAACTATATATAACCAACATGTAAATTATACACCACTGGATAGAATTTCAAATATTTTTCAGTCATCATTGAATAATGAAAATTTTAAAGAGACATTCAAAAATAAGAGAGGTTGAAGAAAATGTTGCACTTTACTACACAGATCTGAATTTTTAAATCTTAACAACCACAAATTAATAATAATATATTACAACTTAATAAGAAAACTATATATAACCAACATGTAAATTATACACCACTGGATAGAATTTCAAATATTTTTCAGTCATCATTGAATAATGAAAATTTTAAAGAGACATTCAAAAATAAGAGAGGTTGAAGAAAATGTTGCACTTTACTACACAGAAAACAATTATATAATTAGTTTCCTATGGACACCCAATAATCAAAATTATTTGGTCACTAACAGTACAAATTTTGTCACTAAAATGATTTAGTTGCCAGAATTCTGTTCACATTTCGTCACTATATGTCTGTTACCTAATTAATTAGAGACCAAAATGTGTAAATGGTCACTAAATAGTGATAAAATTATAGCAGTCACCATCTTAGTGACGACTTATTTTGTCACAAAATATAGTCATTAATAATTGAAAATAGTCACTATTTAATACATTTATTGACCAAGATATGGTCACTAATTATTTATTGTTATAGAGCAAAAATATTGTGATTAATTATTTATTGTTAAAGACCAAAGAAATGGACACTACCCATTTAGTGTTACAGACCAAAAATATGGTCACTAATTAGGGAATCACCATTAAATTTACAATGATTTGAAATATTAATGTCCATTATTAAAACACAAAATCCATATATATATGATCCAACATTTTAAAAAAACAAAACATATAATTCAACTTTATATCACTAAGATTACTTAACCATAAAACTAAATATAATACAACATTCTAGATTTGTAATATGGTATGTTATAACAATCAAAATCAATGAACATACACCGTGCATGTATCTCCAACCATATGCCCCAAGATGAAGATAACTACAAAACTAAAAGAAAACTCGTTTGATCAAAATATGAATGTTGTTAAGTTAAATTTACTTCAACATACTTACCAGTTTTTGAATTTGTAATATGAATGTTAAAAAAAAAATTATCACTAAAGGAAAATTTTCAAATTTTGTCCCACTTAATTTGATAAAAGTATACATAATAAAAAAACTAAAAAAGTGTATCAAATAAGGTCAAAATAGTCTTTTTATATTTGTTAAGGAGAGAAGATAATATTAGTCATGAAATCGTACGTTTTTGCAAGGATCACCAAGAGTGATGCTTTTACCAAGAGTATTGGTTTTTTATGCGGCGCTTAAAGCCTCTAGCCACGTCGCGCGTAGAGCCGTATCCCCGTTTTTTCGCTGTTTGAATTCTCTTCCACCGCCTCAACTTTTGACGTGGCGCGACGCGCTTATCTTCCTTCCCGCAACGCACATATTCATTCGACTGAATTTGGCCTTATCCTCAAAACTTCTTCGTTTGTCCGCTTTTAGTCCCTGATTATAACATTTTCTTGCACACAAGCACTAGCACAAAAAGTGAGAAATACCAATGTATATATGATATATTTTCACCAAAAATAGGGCCTAACAACGACTAAAATACTTGATATTATTAAGCGTTGTCAAACACCCCATACTTGTGCCTTGCTTGTCCCCAAGCAAGAGAGTTTTTTTAACAGATTTTAACTAAGATTCAAGTCTTTTTGAACGCGTTTAATTTCAAAGCTTATTGTTTCCAGAGTTCGATTGAAATAGTTTTTACAAACATAACGAGAATATTCTTTGGAATTCACGACTTTCTAAAGAACCATTGATTAAAAATTTTATGTCCACAAGAGAGTGTACGTACTCATTCAGATTCTAAAGGCCGCAAAAGAACTATCCATGACTCTCGATGTTGTCCGTGTAACGAGCTTTCGGAAATGCCATCCGATACCAGACGATATTAGGTGGTAAGGTGCATAAGTGACTCTTCGAGGCCACCCATTTTAGACCTACCGGCTCGAACAACAAAGACTACTGATTGACAGTTTCTTCCTAAATTCCAAACTTAACATATCCCAATCTTCTAACTCCTAAAACTCAACTTATTTGACTAAACATATAGCATGATAACAATTAAACAGTATTTCTCGAAAAATACCAATGCTATAACATTCACAAACTATTCGTTTTAAAATTACAACCTATTAAAAATTTTGAAAAATTGCTAAAATTTTTGAAAATCGACTCATTTCCCGCAAAAATTTCAAAATACTCTTTCGACCGTCCACACCCCACACTTAAAACCGTACAACGTCCCCGTTGTACATAAATTATTTCAAACTAGGGATAAAGAGTTACCCCTTAGACGGTTGGCTGCTTGATGGAACTCGGTTGTTACAGCAACAAAAATACGAACATCTCATGCTTCAGATTTTAGGAGTTGTGGCGCAACAGTAAACACGCCGGTGAAATGGCAAGTGGAGGGGGCACAATGACCCAACACTTGCATGAAACAACTCCTCCATAGATTTTCATTTGGTATTCACATGCACACTCACAAACAAATTAAATGCAAACAGATACAAACACGAAACAAAAGAATACAACAAAAGTCTGTTTCTGATTGCCACGGCACGTGATTGAGATGCGCGCGGCACGGTAATTACGAGATGGTCAAGTTACCGTCATGTTGGAAATGACCGCGACGCGTACTATGAGAGTGCCGCGGCGCGGTAATTTCAAAATTTTAGGTCAATTTCAAACAATCACAAAACTTTTTTCAAAGCAATTTTACCCAAAAGTACTTGACTTTATTACTGCCCTTAGTCTTATTTATAATCTGAAAACACAAATTCCTAAGTTTATCAACAAAGTCCTAAAATTTAACGTAACCTAAAAATGCAAAAATATGGAAAAATAATTACAAAAAGAACCCCTGTTAATTGTGGGCGGTATCATCATCTTCTTCCTCTTCTGGCTCCTCCTCCTCATCCTCCATAGGTTCTTCCTCTTCCTACTCAATCAAGGGCAATTGAGGTCTCGGTATGGGACACTTGGATTCGTTAAGGAATTTCACGACACAATCCGACAACCACAAGAGCTGTGTATGCATATTTTGTGTGCAGCGGTCGATGTCCCTCACGGTCGCCGATAGACCATTGTGTTCCAATTGTTGGCTATGCAGGGTCCAATGTATATATTTCACTTCATCCGCCAAGAAACGCGCGTCCAATGTCGCGGGAGCGATGCGGCATGGCATGCTAATCGTTGCCCGTGGTCTCTTTCGCGATGTCGATGGGTCGTTGCGTAGAGCCGGGAATGGTGATCGACTGACAGACGTGACACCATCATCAACATAAATAATATCACGTGAAGTTGTGGTCAGCAGGCTAAAAGTGACGGGAGGAATGTATCCAGCTGATGGATGTTGTGCGGTGTTAGTAGCCCGTAGGAACGCGCGAATCGCGTAACAAAATGTCCGCCGCCAATCGCGACAAACTTCAGAGGCGCGTCCGTGATTTGTTTGAAGTAGTCTGCAATAAAATATGGGATATTGCATGTCTGCAGCTTTCTCGTCTGGGCTCACATAAGATGAAGCTCACGGGGCAGGACCCGGTCTGCGTCGGCACGCAGCCAAAGCATAGTCAAAATAAACCGATGAAGCATCCGGTGCGAGGGTAGATGCATCTGGCTCTCTGATATGGTATTCTCGTGATACCGGGTGGATGAAATGGTGTCCCAGAAATCGGCATATGAAAATGTGTCTTCCGGGGCGTAGTTGCCTCGCCTATGGAATAACTCGAACCCGTCTCCCTCCGGTTCTTCTTGCGTGTACAACCAGAGACGGCATCCGAATTCCCACAGACTGCAATTTCTGTTCTCGTTCCCCAGTCGAAAGTTGACAGCGTCGCTATCCTCCATGCCCAATGGTTTATGATCAAAATCGAAACTTCAGAGGAATTGGAGAAATACCTCTCGGTACACGGGCTCATCCATTTGGAAGACCGCCTCGATTGCCCGACATGTATAGATAAGTTCGTTTGCCCCATAGCCTCCTTGAACCAACCAGTTCTCCAAGTTCTCCAAAATGCCAGAATCCCGGGTCAACTCCGAGTTGACCGTTTGCGCGGGTAAGATCCTTTTGTGTGGAAATATGGTTCTACGATTCTGAAATTTATAGTTATGGACCCTGGAAACTCGTGTAGCAATAGAGTTCCGGTTAATGGAGTCAGAGCTACCAGAAGACGACATTGTACCTTCAAAATTCAACAAAAAATTCGAAATAAGGTACTGTCCAGCGTCATCCGCAACACAGGAGTAAATAGCCACGTCGCGCCTTATGAATGTTCATACCCGCAATGCTCTGTGTGAACCCCTACGACGCGGCGTAGGAAACTCAGAACAGAATCAGCGAATTAGCACTATAACAGATCAATTTTGCAATTCTAACTACTGGGTTATATAGCATACAATGTTCTAAACTAGTTGGCATCATTAATTTGGTCCTAGAAACACTACATTGCAATACACAGTTGATTTCCTTATTTTCGAAGAACTTGAAGAAAAAGAGAGAAATTCAGAGTACTTACTTGATCAGCTGATTAAAAGAATGATGAAGATGCGATTACGGGTTGCAGAGCATCGATTTACAATAAGAAACTGAAAGGGTTTTGCAATTCCGAATGTATACAAGCTTGGGGTTTTTGGGTTTTGTTTAAAACTCTGTTTTAGTGATTATCTCTAATTTTGAAATCGGATAAAGCTGCGGCGTGGGAAGCTTCTAGCCACGTCACAAGCTTATGATTCAAGCTTATCGACAGTCGTAAAAACACCATTACGTGCGGCACGGACTCAAGGACCCCGCGTCGTGGTTTTGTGAAATTCCCAAAATGACCCCACACTTGTTGTTTTCTTACCGTGGTTGATTAAAACTAAAAATATACATTTACACATGACCGGGTTGCCTCCCGTCAAGCGCTAACTTTAACGTCTTCAGCCGGACGCGCTTTCTTCTGCAGCTACGGTGGGTCGTACGACATCTTCCTTTGCTGATTTTCAGTCACCACCGTCCTTTCGTTGACCCCATGTTCTTCCATCTTTGCTGGATCAAATGGCTTTCGGTTCTTCTACTGCTGCACGGTCGCCGTCTTCCGATTATTTCCCGCGAATGCTTGGAAGTAGCTTTGAACCTCCAAGCTCGATCCTTCCTTAAACATCTCTTCAAGGTCGCAGGTTTGATGTGAAGCGTGTCCAGTGCCACTCCAGTAGTTGTTGTTGCTCGCATATTGCGTGTCATCTGCATTTTGTGGTTTTGGTCTGCAGTACCAATAAAAATTTTTCAATCGAATGGGATCAGAAGGCAACATATCGGGATGCTTTAATATGTCCCCATCGAAAGTATTGATTACATCTAGTTTTCCATTCATGAATGGATCATGAGTGCCAAAGAAATCATGTTTGTTGTTTTCAAAGACCAACTCATCGGCAACATCTTCTTGATCATCGTCCAACAAGTGGATCGGTACCAAGAGTGAGCGACTGGTTTTATCTGGTGATGGTACAGATTCACTCATCACCAGATCCTTACTTTGAAAATGCTCAAAATTTTCAAAATTTTCAGAAATTGTTGGGCTGGGGTTTGTACTGTCACTTACAGCCTCCTCCTCAACATCTTCATTAACCAAATTGTCTGGTGATGGTATGGATTCACTCAACATCATCAACATTTTCAAAAAAATCAAAAGCTGTTGAGTCAGAGGTAGCATTGTCACCTACAACCTCTTCCTCAACAACATCTTCGACCCTTTCAGTGGTCTCTTGACTTTCCCAAGGTGCATGTCCTTCCATCACATTTTCAGGTGATGCAGGTTCACACACCATATCATTGGTATCAAAATCATTCGCCTCGGGTTCTGGCGAGGGTGGTAGGCATTCCCTATTTTTCTCGAACTGTTCTAATGAATTTTGTAATGTTATAAGAGCATCGGCCTGATCCTTCTGTATTTGGCAGGTATTAACCATGAGTTCCAATAATTGGGCCCAAATTGCAGAATTTTCAGGTTGAGATGACTCCTCGGTCTGCCATCCATTGTCATCGAATGATCCATTGTTGTAATCATCCTCGTAATAGGTGTCGGCTGGATTTTCATAATACTCACACTGATACGGGTGTTGTTTTAATTATTCATCCCACTCACTTTTCTAATCAATTTGAATAATAATTTAAAGAACAGTTGAAGATATACTTACTTGGTGGTGTGATTCTAGGGTTTGAAGGAGTAGAAGAAGATGATGTCATGATGAAGTCTTGTTGGTTCTTTAAGGTTACACCCTCTAATGATGGAGTAAACAATTGATGAAATCAATTGTTGAATGGTTTTGTTGGTGTTCTTGAGAGAAATGAACCAGAGAGAAATGAAAAACTGATATGTTCGTTCCTTTTAATTCTTATTTATATGGGTGTATAAAAAAAAACCATTTAGCCCCTTATGTACTCCCTCCGTCCCAAAATGATAGTCCATGTTTCCTTTTTAGTTTGTCCCAAAATGTTAGTCTACTTCTAAATATAAATGACATCTTTACCAAAATACCTGTAACTGTAATTGTAACATCCAACACATCTAGTGCCCGCATTAAATGCAAAGAAAGGGCAAAACAGTCATTTTGTGGGAAAAAGTAAGATGCATTTAATGTTTTCTTAATCTGTGTGTTTTTGTCTATGGACTATCATTTTGGGATGGAGGAAGTATTTATTATGTCATCCACATCCATCATATGTCAACATTACATAAGTATAGGGGCCAAAAATGTCATAATGGCAATCAGGGATATAAATACATATCTATAAATATACCATTAATAATATAAAACTATACATAAATGGTCCACGGGAATTTAATAGAAAATATATTCCAACATTCTCCCACTTGGCCTTGACACCATTTATATAAGTTTATTTAGTAAACTTGGCCAAATACTTCATAATTCTCTATAACCACAACAAAGCAAAGAGATACAGCCTCACGTATTGCATTTAACCCGTGACCCCCATCAGTTATACTTTAATGTTGTTAAAGAGTATAAGGATTAAATTAAGCTAAAATGACATTTAGCTTAGGGTTTTTATGTTTGTCAAATAGATAAGTTAGTGTGCATAAATAAGATTATACAAACAAACTTAAGGAGGAATATTTAAGTCAAGTACTTGAACTTATATTAATAGTAACAATAAGCAAATAAGGCATTATGATAAAAATTACTAAAAGTAAGTCTTGAATTAATCCCATATTAGTTACATGTAAATAAAAACATTGGGTTGAAGACTTCAATGAGATAATTAATTAACATATTGTTAGAGCTAACATTTTCGATAAAAATGTCGTTTTCCTCCATTCTTTCTTAAATGAGCATTACTTTGTATCGACATTTCAATCAACCTCCACTCGAACTATCATTAATTGAGAAGCTAACAATTGCAAAATTATTGCAATAAACTTTACCGACCTTGATTCATGCGACAAGTCTAAGTCACTACTTGGTAATAGGATGTCATCGACATGTAACACCAATATAGTAAACTTGCTCCCACTCATTTTGAGGTTTATACATTAGTCTACTAGAATCCTTTAGGAGTCATTTAAATTTAAGATGTCACTCCCACTAATTTTTCAATATATCTAAAGGAAACAACTTACAATTCTCAAAACAAGTTTCATAAAGTAAGGATTGTAAACTTTTCCTCCAGCTATAATGGAATGTAAGCAAATGGTGACTTTATTATATACATAGTAAATGAAAAGCCATAAGCATTTAGTTTAAGTACAGTACATACATTAAGTCATGAGTAATATTATATACATAAAGAGCTTAACGAAGAGTAAGTAAAGAGCCACTCTTTAATACTAATGTGAGAGTTTAACGACCTTCACTTCTAAGTCTTCACCATAGCTCGCCTTAATTACCCTTTGCTTTCTTTCCACCACCTGGATTATATGAAATCCCTGTAATATGTTGGATACATGAAGCATTTAACCGTAATCAATTCACTAAGAATTAGTGGAACGGTCATGCTAAGAGATTCATGAATAACATTAACAACAATATTACCTTTCTTGGTCAGCCATTCCTTGAACTTAGGACACTCACTTCGATAATGCCCTTTCTTTCGGCAAAACTTACAATAAGGACTGCTTGAAGAAGTGTCTGAACACGAATCTGCACCCGTCTTAGGGGCCTTAGAAGAGTCACTTTTCCTTTTCTTGGAGTTTGAAGTGGTGAGGTGAGCAACATCAGGTTTCTCAATCCTTAGCCTCTCTTCTTCCTGGACACACATTGCAATCAGCTCGCTCATTGTCCATTTCTCTTTATGTGTATTGTAATTGATATTGAATGGACCATATTCCACAGGTAGAGAAGTCATAATGAAATGAACGAGAAACCCATTGCTTATTGACATGTCCATTCCTTTGAGTTTATTGGCCATGTCGGACATCGTCATGATGTTCTCACGGACACCGCTTATCCCATCGTATTTAGTTGTCAGCATTTTGAGTATAAGGGTACTTGCATGAGCCTTAGAAGTACCTTTGAACTGATCTTCGACATGGCTTAGGTAGGTCTTCGTGTTATCAGAGTCGAGAATAGCTCCGCGAATCGCTACAGAGATGGAATTCTTCATTACCATGAGGGACATACGGTTAGACCTGTCCCATTGCTCATAGACGTGCTTCTGTTCGACAGTGCTCGTATTAGTAAGAGCAGCTGGTGGATCGGTTCGAAGTGCACAATCAAGGTCCATCATGCCGAGCGTCAATTTAATAGACTCTTTCCATGATGAGAAGTTAGTTCCCGTGAGTGTTTCAGCCCCATAATTATAAGGGGTAAGGGTAAGTCCTAAGAAATAAGGATTTTAGTAGAAGTATTTGTATAAACTAATTAGTGATTAAGGGATAACAATAAAAGCATACCAAGTATTAGTTCTTAAATCTATTATTACCACCAAAATAATAGACAAATTAGTATACTGTTCAACAAATAGCTTCGCATTGGCTAATGCTAATCATTGAACATTATGACATTCTAATAATTAAATTATGTTATAATAGTATTGCAAATAACCATTGGGCAGAATTGAAACACTATATGATAATGCTTATATATAGAATAGTCATGTCTTGTTTGACTATTGGTTTGGCGTTAGCATTGACCAACAATCAAACATAATGACAAAATCAACATTCAAAACTTTGCTACATAAACATCACACAACACCTTTGGGTAGAAATGTAAAGTTTATGAGAATTAGTCTAATAATTGATCGTAGATACTATCAAACAACTAGCCGTTGGGTTTATTGTCTGATAATACATATGACTACGTTTTATGGCATCAGTTAAACTTCAATGTCAATTTGAAATAACCATTCGTTGGGCCGTCATTTAAATTTTCATTGAAGTGGCCATTTGATTTAGTAGATCAGTCTACAATAAATTTGTATCTTAATAAATTTATATTGATGAACATAATTATCCATATAAAAATTTAAGAACCAAATAAAATCTCTAATATTTTTATAATGATAAATTCAAGAATTATGGTTAGTTTGATGTTCAATCATAATAAAATAGTTTCAACAAAAATAACTGATAATTATAGTTGGGTTAATGACTAACCTAACCAAATTGATTTCAAATTCATTAAATCTGAAAATTGAATTTGGTTTTATTTGGCTAGTCATAAATATAAAAACTACACCATAGAAGGAACGTAGTGGGCAAATTAATTCGACCGTAAAAGGAACTATATTATTATATATAATGTAAGTGAATGTCTTATGCATAACTCAATAATTAAATCATATTAATAACCCCCCCCCCCCCCACACACACACACACACAAATGCAATACGTATAAGGAATGCAATGCAAATCAGAACTGGAACATTAGTTTGCTTTCATTAATTAATTGCGCCAATAAATTAGGTAAGTGTAGAATCTTAGTATTATGGCAACAAAAAGGAATGCTTTGGGCCAAAAGGGTTAATCGGCAATATGCAATGTCATAAGGAATTTTGGGCCAAAGAAAAATATGGTGATATACTAATATATGCCTAACCCTGGCCGCTTTCTTGGTTAACTTATGCATACTGGTCGACCACATAAGACGCTCATGAACGATTTTAAAGTGCTAAGTCCTTATTTCTACGCCGTCCGACCAATTGTTTTTTTTTTCATGCAGTCACGCCATCCCAACTCTTGCAATCCAAAACACTCCGAGTCATTTGATTGAAGACCACGAAGATGTTTTTAGTGGGGACGCTCAATGGCGATGCAAAAAAACTTGAATCGGGAAACGATTTTGGCGTGTTTGAGGGATTGGAAAAAATGAACGGTGGACCCAAAAATCATGTAATTTTAACACACATAAGACGCTCATGAACGATTTTAAAGTGCTAAGTCCTGAAAATCATGCATACTGGTCGACCACATAAGACGCTCATGAACGATTTTAAAGTGCTAAGTCCTGATTTCTACGCCGTCCGACCAATTGTTTTTTTTTCATGCAGTCACGCCATCCCAACTCTTGCAATCCAAAACACTCCGAGTCATTTGATTGAAGACCACGAAGATGTTTTTAGTGGGGACGCTCAATGGCGATGCAAAAAAACTTGAATCGGGAAACGATTTTGGCGTGTTTGAGGGATTGGAAAAAATGAACGGTGGACCCAAAAATCATGTAATTTTAACACACATAAGACGCTCATGAACGATTTTAAAGTGCTAAGTCCTGAAAATCATGCATACTGGTCGACCACATAAGACGCTCATGAACGATTTTAAAGTGCTAAGTCCTGATTTCTACGCCGTCCGACCAATTGTTTTTTTTTCATGCAGTCACGCCATCCCAACTCTTGCAATCCAAAACACTCCGAGTCATTTGATTGAAGACCACGAAGATGTTTTTAGTGGGGACGCTCAATGGCGATGCAAAAAAACTTGAATCGGGAAACGATTTTGGCGTGTTTGAGGGATTGGAAAAAATGAACGGTGGACCCAAAAATCATGTAATTTTAACACACAAGTAAGTTATTCAATTTGTTTACAATGAACAAATTCTATGCAATCATCACAGAATTTCAGGTTTTAAAATTTTGTTCGTAAATGGTTTTTCTAAATCCGAGAATCACTTTCAAATTTCATAATGGTTCAAAATGATTGAGCAACCATGCTCTGATACCACATGTTGTTTTAATTATTCATCCCATTCACTTTTCTAATCAATTTGAACAATAATTCAAAGAACATTTGAAGATATACTTACTTGGTGGTGTGATTCCAGGGTTTGAAGGAGTAGAAGAAGATGATGCTATGATGAAATCTTGTTGGTTCTTTAAGGATACATCCTCTAATGATGGAGTAAACAATTGATTGGAGTTCTTGAGAGAAACGAACCAGAGAGAAATGAAACACTGATACGTTCCTTTTAATTCTTATTTATATTGGTGTATCAAAAAGAAACTATTTAGCCCCTTAGGTATTTATTATGTTATCCATATCCATCATATGTCAACATTACATAAGTATAGGGCCAAAAATGTCATAATGGCAATCAGGGATATAAATACATATTTATAAATATACCCTTAATAATATAAAACTATATATAAATTGTCCAAGGGCATTTAATAGAAAATATATTCCAACAACGGGTATATGTAATCGCCCATTATGAGGACATACACATACCAGAAATCAAAAGACTAAATTTGAAAATCAAAAATAAAAAACAACCCTACTGATCGTATTATCCTAAGCGCACAACTCCCCGGCAACGACACCAAAATTTGACAACGTAGCGGTCGTCGTGCGGTCAAAAATAAGAAAATAAAACCTTACACACACTAGTATAGTGGTAGTAAAGGTCGATCCACGGAAGTTTAGTGGTCAAGACAAGACGATAGCTTACCAACTGTAGTGTCACGCTACAGCCAGATGGACTAACTCCACTTCCCCAAAAACACACAAAAATCACAAATCCAAAATCCAAATCAAACATAAACTAAACTAAACTAAACCAAAGTCTAACACCTAAGATTGCTTACTGAAATCAGAAACCATATTCAGAATCCAGAAACAAGAACACAAACCAATAGATTCAATAAACATCCAAACACCATAAAAGCTAAAAAGTGCATTAAAACACGAACTAAATGATTACTTGCATCAAAACCAGAAGATCCAAAACATTCAAATATGAAAATAATAAACTTAACTGTTAAGTGTATTTTTAGGCATGCTTTTATACATTTTAATCCTTCTTTTATCTTGCATTTGATTCTCATTTATGCATATTTTCATGTTTTTCGGGATTTCAAGAATAGCAATCTACTTTCACACTTTGTGGTGGTTTTCAGGTGCTTTTGAAGTTACGAAAAAGTTGTCCCGAAGACAGTAAGGTACACGGCCCGTGTAACTTTATGCCTTGAAGTTACACGGCCGTGTAACTTTGTTATGCCACGTATGATGCCACGTCAGCTCAGGTGAAGTCCAGGAAAATTGCAGGATTACACGACCGTGTAATCTTGGCCCATAACGTTACATGGCCGTGTAACTTTATCTGCTGTCCAGATCTGCTTTTTGGCCCACTATGAGTTGTTTACTCCTTCTTGTGCTGTCATCCTCATGTTACACGACCAGATGCAGATCCAATCTGATTTTGAGGCCATGTGACGAAGGAAGTGGGTCTTGGAATGATGATGTTTGCCATTGTTCAAATTACCATTTTACCCTTGGTGTCTTAGTATAAATAGATGTGTTTGGTTAACCTTACAACCATCTCTTATTCCATTCTCTCCTGCAAAACACTCTAGATACATTGTGTTTGTGTTATTTGTGCAACTTCAAGTGTGGATTATCTTCATTTTGTAAGTTTATTTCTCTTTAACTAGTCATGAGTGGCTAGTAACCTTATTTTCTGGTTTTGTATTAAGGATTATGATTGTGACTTAATATAAAGTTTGATGTTTGATTTTATATCTTTCTAGTGATATGATTTTGAGGTTTAACAAGTGTTTGGTTTTTATTTATTTCATATTGGCCATTTGATCTTAAATATAAATCAATCTAGTCATACAAATTATGAAATCCGTAATTGTTTTATAAAATGTTATTTGTGACAATCATCTTTAATTGGTGAAAATCATATCTCATGTTTTGACGCTTCAACGCTTGTTTAGGAGTATTGAACATTGTTGGGAACATTCACATAAAACATAATGCAATCTTTCATTCAAATTCTATGATCTTATCTAGATTTGATTAGTAAGATTAGTCTTAGTTAACGAGCTTCTCTTGACTAAGATACATTAGGTGAATGGTGTATGTCTAAGCTTTTCGTCATACACAAGTACCAACTAAGAAATATTAAAGTTATAAACATCATTCTTATTGTTATTTCCAATCATATGACTAAAAATACAAAACCAGAATTTGTCCCCAAATTATAAAATACAAAATCAATTTTTCTATATTTGGTCCCAAGTCAATTATACAATTTTATTCCAACTGAACATCAAAACCCCCCTTTGTTACTTTCTTTACAAGTTTAAATCTCGTGAAATCAAGGTATAATCCATTAGACCATCGCTCTCTTGGATCGACCCTGCTTGCCATTTATACTACATAGTTAGTATTTATAACAAGCAGTGCAATCACGAAATATTGGTAATCAACAAATCATTTTAAAACCATATTTCAACTCTTTTATTTTGTTGGTTTGACACGCTCAACAAATTGGCGCCGTTGCCGGGGAGCACGGTATTACTAATATTTTATGCCAAGATCTTCACGAACATGTACGCCTCTTGAACTTGATTCGGAGATTGAGAAAACCGCAAAAAGGCTAAGGAAACAAGCTAAACTTCGCAAGAAGCAGCAAGCTTCCCAAACCGCTTCTTCATCAAACCCTCCTATCATAGACATTTGGAAAGTCCTTTCCTTGTGAGAAACAGAAACAGAATACGAATCCGATAATGACACACCACATACACCCCCCTCTCAAATAAACCACACTCCAATGGCGGTAAATCCACCTCTTGTGCGAACACTTCACCAATGGGCAACCTAAGATGTTACCCAACAACCCCTCTGCATAACCTACCCACACATGAAAAACTTTGAATTAAAATCCAGGCTTATTCATTTACTACCTCAATTTCGGGGCGTAGAAAATGAAGACCCACATAAATTTTTAAAAGAATTTCATGTCGTCTATGTGGGAATGGAACCACATGATGTCTCGGAAGACCAAATTAAGTTAAGGGCACTCCCCTTTTCGTTGCTAGACTCAGCTAAAGAATGGTTATATGACCTACCACCGGGTTCGGTCACAACATGGAATGGTCTTGCACGGTTATTCCTTGACAAGTATTTTCCAGAGACAAAAGCTACAAGTCTAAGAAGGGAAATCATTGGAATCAAGTAGGGAAAGAAAGAAGCCTTACATACATATTGGGAAAGATTTAAAAAATTGTGTGCCCGATGCCCACAACACAGTATTTCTGATTACCAATTATTTCGATATTTTTGTGAAGGTTTAACACCAATGGAAAGACGATTAATAAATGCTTCAAGTGGAGGCTCGTTGATCGACCAAACGTCGACCCAAATACGAGCCTTGATCGATAAAATGGCGGAAGAATCCAAGCATACCCAAGGTGAAGACGAGTGGTATGCGGACCCATCAAGAAGCGTAAAAGAGGTAAGTACTCCCTATCTCGAAAGTCAAATTTCTCAACTAACTAAAGCCGTGATGCAACTTACCAAAGACAAAGGAATCGAACCGGCGGTTAGAGCTTGTGGCATTTGCTTACAATATGGACACCCGACCGATATGTGTCCCGAATTGCAAGAAGAGCAAGAACAAGCAAAATCCATGGGAGGATTTACCGGACAAATTGAAAGACCTTTAGAACCAAACTGAAATAAGCAAAATTGGAACTACTCGTCAAATCAAAACTACCCACAACAAAATCGCAACCAATATCAAGAAAGGCCAAAGCAATATTACCAAGAAAGATCCCAACAATACTACCAAAATCCTCCACCTCAAAAATCTGCAAGCACAAGCATGTCCTTGGAGGATATTGTGAAAAGTTTGGCAACAAGCACTCAATCATTTCAACAGGAAACAAGAGCTAGCATCAAGAACCTGGAGCAACAAATGGCTCAACTAGCCAGTTCTGTCAACAAGATGGAATCTCAAGGTAAGTTACCTTGTCAATCTCAAGAAAATCCCAAACATAATGTAAATGCTGTTACTTTAAGAAGTGGGAAAAGCTATGAAGGACCAAGCTTGTCAAAAGAGAGACAAAGAGAAATAGAGATCGAAGACGATACCGATACAAGAAGCGAAGCTCCCAAGGAACCATCCAAAGTTGAGGTAAAAATCACCCATCCTCCTTTTCCATCTAGACTTAAAAACACAAAGAAGGAAAAGGAAGATCAAGAAATTATGGACATGTTTCGGAAAGTTGAGGTAAATATTCCTTTACTTGACGCAATCAAACAAATTCCTAGATATGCCAAATTTCTCAAAGAACTTTGTACCTCCAAAAAGAAACTAAAAGAAAGTGGAACTGTTAAAGTTGGTGAAAACATCTCGGCCGTTTTGCAAAAACGACTATCGAAAAAATGTAAAGATCCGGGTGTTTTCACTGTTCCATGTAAAATGGGAAATCTTTACATTCCAAAAGCCATGCTAGATCTCGGTGCTTCAATTAATGTCCTACCTTACTCCATTTTTAAATCATTAAAAATAGGACCATTAATAAGCACCGGGGTGATAATTCAACTAGCCGATCGCTCTATAGTACACCCAAAAGGTGTATTAGAGGACGTTTTGGTGCAAGTTAATGAACTAGTATTTCCCGCTGATTTTTACGTTTTAGATATGGGTGGAGACGAAACACCAAATTCTTGTTCTATACTCTTGGGAAGACCTTTCATGAGCACAGCAAGGACAAAAATTGATGTTTTCAATGGAACGCTTTCCATGGAATTTGATGGAGAAATCATAAATTTCAATATTTTTGATGCTATGCGTTATCCACAAACTGTTTCGTCTTTAAATTTTCTTGATGTAATCAACCCATTAGTTGAAGAATGTTTCGAATTGTCTAACACTGATTTATTAGCTCTAGTCTTAAACAGAAATTTAGACAAGGAGAAGACAAAGGAACTTATCGAGAAGTTCGGTCTAAGTCAAGAAATACTGGAAATCGCATCATACCTAGACCACCAAAAGAAAGCAAGGTATGATTTGCCAAAAGTGCCATTGCAAATTTCTAACGAAAAACTTCTTCCTTCCATTTCACAGGCACAAAAGTTGGAATTAAAAGATCTCCCCAACCATTTAAAGTACATGTACTTGGGAGAGAAGGATACCTTACCAATCATCATTTCCAACAAACTGTCTGGAGAAGAAGAAAAAGAATTGTTGGGTTTGCTAAAAAACTACAAAGAAGCCTTCGGCTGGACAATAGCCGACATCAATGGACTTAGCCCATCGATGTGCATGCACAAGATTTTCATGGAAGATGAGTACAAGCCGTCAAGAGAAGCCCAGAGAAGACTCAATCCACCCATGATGGAAGTGGTGAAAAAAGAGATTCTTAAGCTATTGGACGCAGGAATGATTTACCCAATATCAGACAGCAAGTGGGTAAGTCCAATCCTGGTTGTCCCAATGAAGACGGGAATCACGGTGACAGAAAACAAGCAAGGTGAGTTGGTACCTACCCGTGTGCAAAACGGGTGGCGAGTTTGTATTGATTACCAAACGTTAAACACCTCTACTCGTAAAGATCATTTCCCACTACCCTTTATCGACCAAATGTTGGAAAGGTTAGCGGGAAAGAGTCATTATTGTTGTCTAGATGGGTATTCAGGTTTTCACCAAATACCCATTGCATCGGAAGATCAAGAGAAAACAACGTTGACGTGCCCCTTTGGCATGTTTGCGTACCGGCGGATGCCTTTTGGGCTTTGCAATTCCCCCACCACATTCCAAAGGTGCATGATGAGTATCTTCTTCGAGTATGTTGAAGAGATTATAGAGGTGTTTATGGATGATTTTACTGTGTATGGAAATTCATTTAAAGAGTGCTTAAATAATTTGACAAAATTTTTGAAAAGATGTATTGAAACCAATTTGGTTTTAAATTACGAAAAATGTCATTTTATGGTTGACCAAGGACTCATACTAGGACACGTTGTTTCAGCAAAGGGTTTAGAGGTTGACAAAGCAAAAATTGATGTTATTAAAACTCTACCATACCCAAAATGTGTCCGAGAGGTCCGTTCTTTTCTTGGTCATGCAGGTTTTTATAGAAGGTTCATCAAAGATTTTTCAAAGATCTCAAGACCGATGTGCGAACTTCTACAAAAAGACGTAGAGTTTGAATTTTCTGACGCATGCAAACAATCCTTTGAAACTTTGAAGAACCTGTTGATAAGCACACCCATCATTCAACCGCCAGATTGGAGACTACCGTTCGAGATTATGTGAGATGCAAGTAATCACGCGGTAGGGGCGGTGTTGGGTCAAAAGAAAGACAAAGTCCCCCATGTCATATACTACGCTTCGAAAACATTGGACCTCGCCCAAAGCAACTATTCAACGACAGAGAAAGAGCTTCTTGCCATTGTATTTGCTTTAGAAAAATTTCGACAATATTTGTTGGGAACTAAGGTCATTGTTTTTTCTGACCATGCAACATTAAAGTATTTGATGTCGAAGAAAGATGCAAAGCCTAGGATCATTCGTTGGGTCCTACTGCTTTAAGAGTTCGATTTGGAGATCTGAGATAAAAGCGGAAAACAAAACTTAGTGGAGACCATCTAAGTAGGATTATCAACAATGAAGATCCGACTCCGCTAAATGATTCATTCACAGATGAACAGTTGCTTACCAACCAGACAATCAGACCATGGTATGCTGACATGGTGAACTATTTGGTCACGAAAAATTTCCCATCAGACTACACTCGAGCTCAAAAAGACAAACTGAAGAAAGATTCAAAACAGTATGTGTGGGATGAGCCTTACTTGTGGAAATTTTGTCCAGACCAAATCATAAGGAGATGCGTAGATCTCCGTGAGGTACACTCTATTTTAAACTTCTGTCATGTCGGAGCGTGTGGAGGGCATTTTGGTCCTAAGAGAACAGCCCATAAAGTCCTAGAATCTGTATTTTATTGGCCCACTATTTTTGCCGATGCTTACAAGTTTTGCAAATCTTGCGAGCAATGTCAAAAAGTGGGAAACTTAAGACCAAAGGACCAAATGCCATTAACATCCATACTTTTCTGCAAAATATTTGATGTATGGGGAATAGATTTCATGGGCCCGTTTCCGTCATCCTTTGGAAATATGTACATAATTCTAGCAGTGGATTATGTCTCTAAATGGGTAGAGGCAAAAGTCACACGGACTAACGATTCCAAAGTGGTTGAATATTTTATAAAAGCTAACATTTTCAATCGATTTGGAATGCCGAGGGCTTTTATAAGTGATTGAGGATCACATTTTTGCAATCGAACAATAGAGGCGCTCTTCAAGAAATACGGGGTCCTACATCGAGTTTCCACTGCTTACCATCCACAAACAAATGGACAAGCCGAGATCTCCAATCGAGAAATCAAGTCGATTTTGGAAAAGACGGTAAGTACAAGTCGTAAGGATTGGAGTATCCGTTTAGACGATGCTCTTTGGGCATACCGCACCGCATATAAAACACCAATAGGTATCTCTCCTTACCGTCTTGTATTTGGAAAAGCTTGCCATTTACCGGTAGAAATTGAACACAAAGTGTATTGGGCCATCAAACGCTTAAACCAAAACTTTGTAGAAAATGGAATTCATAGGAAACTTCAAATCCAAGAATTGGAAGAAATACGAAACGAATCCTATGAAAATTCAAAAATTTACAAAGAAAAGACCAAAGCCTTTCATGACAAGGTCAATACACGAATGAGCTTTGAAATTGGCCAAAAAGTGTTACTTTTTCAATCCCGTCTAAAACTTTTTCCAGGAAAACTTCAGTCCCGATGGGTGGGACCATTTATTGTAACTAATATTTCTACTTATGGTGTAGTAGAAATAAGAAGCAACACAACTGGAAAAGTTTTCAAGGTAAATGGACACCGGCTAAAACCTTTCTACGAAAATTTCGTCGAGCAAAACGTTGAGGACGAAAAATTAGACGAGCCGGCCCGCTCCCAATAATCAATTTTGGGAGCCATGCGTCGAGCCAACGACATTAAACAAGCGCGCTAACCGGGAGGCAACCCGGGGGGTATTTTAGTCAAATTTTGAAAGTGTGAATTTTTGTGTTTTTATAATTTTTCTGTTTATAACTTTCAATTACCTACGTGTGGAAACGATCGGAACTGAAAACGGACTACCGAGGCTCAAGATACGAAAAACGAAAAAACAAGACAGAGTGTTACACGACCGTGTAACTTTTACCCTTGAAGTTACACGGCCGTGTAACGTGGAAAAATGGTAAAAATTCGTATCGGTCAAAAGTCAATATTACATGACCGTGTAATATTTGTGCCTTAAATTACACGGCCGTGTAACTTAAGCCAGGGGCATTTTTGTCATTTTCGCACAATATAAAAGCCAAGCACTTGATTTCTTTCACTTGAAAGTTGCGATTTTGCCCTTTTGCTCCTGTTCGGTCCGATAGCTTCAAAGAAAAGTTCCAATCTTTCAATTTTTCTTCTAATTTCTTCAAGTTTTGTTAAAATCCAAAGGTTAGTTCCACTATTTCTCATATTTTCCTTCATTTTGACCACAAGAAACATGAAAATCCATGGTTTATTTTCGGATTTCTTGAAACCCTAGAAAATGAGGGTTTTGATTTTTGATGTTAAAATGTTAAATTTGTTTAGGTTCAAGCTTGGGGAAGGAAAGATTAGGAGGAATCAAGGCCAAACTACCATTGTTCAAGCTTCAATTTGGTATATTCTTTCCAAACTCAAAATTGTCATAATTTTTGATTTTTGGTTAGATAATTGGTTCTTGAGTTTGAATTAGGAAGCCTTTGTGTTTAATTTTGTGTGTTTTATTTGTTTGTGTGTTGTGTTATTAAATTTCCTTTGATAAAAAAAATATGACATCATCGTCCCACACTTACTCTAGGGGTAGTAGAAGGAAAATTGTATACTCGGCTTCTAGTGGCTCTTCCGATGAGGAGCCCGAACAGCAGGATTTTGAAATGGGCGATGTGGGTATCACATTTATGACCGATGCCCAAGAGGCCCGTTTTTATAACTTTTTGGAAAGAATTGGGCAAGCCCAAAAATTTGTAGATATCCCAACTTTGCGAGACCTACGAATAGAGGCAGGAGTACGCAAACTCCTGTCCAATGTTGGTTGGGAAGGGTTGATGAATATTAGCGAAAAGAGCTATTCAAACCCTACTATTGAATTTTTGTCGTCTATCGAGTTTAACAATGTTACTGCAGTTTTGTATTTTCGGATGTTTAACAGGTCATACCAAATCACACAAGTCCAATTGTGTGAGCTTATTGGCACGCCGGTCGCCAATACATATGACCAACGGGGCAAACTAAACAGACAATTCCACGGAGAAGTTGGCGCTTTCTGGAAACAAATCTCTACCGAAAACTTTTACCGCCCCAGCTCCGCCAAAGCCTCCAGCATCATCCACCCCGTCCTCAAAGCCACCCACCACATCATTGCTTCTATCTTCTTTCCGCAAGAAGAGATAAGCAAAGCCGGCCTCAATGAGCTTGAGCTTCTTTATTGCATGATCAACCCAGGACCTAGAACCCCAAAATTTGGATCCTGGATCATGTATAAGCTACTTAAATTAAGTAGAAGCTCATTCGGCCAAGTCCATTGCGGTGGAATCATTACTTTCATAACCAAACATCCATCCCTAGGCATCAGATTTCCTGATAACCTTGAGATCGTCAAAGGTGAGCGATACCTCACCTCGAATGTTCTTGAGGGTATGCGACTTTTCAGACGCCCCGAATCCGATGAGATTTGGCAGGCGGGTGGACGCGATTATTTGCGGGTCAACAGCCGAAACGCCCGAGTGCTTTGTTTAGCCGACCCAGTCTCTCGCACCAATTGGAAGCCTACTTCCAATATGGGCCTACCCGCGCCCCCTCCTAACCCACCCTCGAGAAAGCCCCAGAGACACCCCCAAGAGCCTGGCCTTCCAGTTCTGGTAGCTCATTTCCTCCCGCACACAATCTTTACATGGAGGAATTTGCTAACATCAACTCACAGCTTGCGGACCTTCGCCTTGATTATCAAAACATTTATGATAATCTTGGTGAAATTGACACAAATCAAATGGAGATGCGACAAGATTTTGAGCAGTTTAGGGAGACCCAGTATAAACATAACCAAGATGTTATGTCTCTCCTCACTGACCTACACAGATCTGTTGCCTTTAACACATGGCAACAACAGCAACCGCAGCAGCCACCGCAGCAACAGCAGCCTGGAAGCCAACCACTCCAGCCTCCTCAATTCCCACCTTACCCATATTACCCACCATACCCTTACCCTCCATTTCCACCACGGGGACCTTTCCCCGATCCTCAGTAGGTTGTTTCTACCTCCTTCCCTAATGCATTGTGGACACTACTTTTATGTTAAGCTTGGGGATGGGGGAATTAAATCCCTTATAAATTTTTTTTTAAAAAAACAACAAAATTCAAAAATATTTTATTTCTTGCATTTTTTTAAACTTTTGCTTTATTTTTTTAAAACTTCTGCATGCATTTTTGTTATCTCTTGCTTCTCACCTATGTGACATCTTTAAATTGCAACCATAATACATCTTATAGTTAAACTTCTTGTATTTTTGTCCCCTATCTACATGCAACATCACCATCTTTTGAAACCTTAGATCTTCATTAGGAACTTCTTGTTGTTAATTTTCTAGCATAGATACGTTTGGGTGAAATATAAAAACACACATGAAAGTGAATCAAAACTATTCTAGCAAAGGACGCTTTATCCACCCGTGACTTCATCAATGTGTGTAATCGACTAGGAGAAGTACTATGGAAGTTGCACTAGTCCCCCCTCATGACCATACATTTGCATATTGTCTATTAAACATAAGGTTTATCTCAAAATCGCGATCTTCCAAAGTCATGGACAAAAATCTTATTTTCTACATTTTTTTGGTTTTGTGTGATTCTAGGTGTTAATAGATGTCATATGACCTTGTTTATATTATTATGGTCATTAGTGTGTTTAAGTTTTTCATTTGTGTTTGCAAAAATATCATAAAACTATTTTGTCTAATCATTTTAGCAAAATTTTGTAAAATTGTTTTTATGGTGAAAATCCAGAAATTATTTCACTTGGTTCTAAAAGATTGGTCAAATAAAAAAAATAAAAAAATAAAAAAATAATAAATAATAAAAAAAGAAAAGAAAAAACCGAACCAAGTGATCACTCGAGTCATTTAAGTGAAAATTTTCCACAAAAATACAATAAAAGCGGTTACTTGTTTTGAAAGCCTCATTTCATCCTTTTTTCTTTCAACAAACTAAATCTAATTTTGATCTAGTTACAACTTCATACATTGACCATGTTTTAAAAATCTTCATACATCTTGGGTCAATTTGAAGTTTAAAAGATTTAGTTGTTTCGATCGTCTAGGTATCTATCCTTTGTAAATAGGAATCGAGTTGTAAATTTTTGTCCCTCTATTTTGGAAAATCATGTGTTTAGTAAATAAATATGCAAATGTGGTCGGTTGGAGGACTTGGGCAAAGTCAACTTAGTATAGCTTCCTAGATTCGATAACCGAGCGCCCCTCCAATAAAAATGAGTGTTTATAGCCAAATATTGAAGACGGAGCTTGCGAGGTCACACATCTTGTGACATGAGTGAATAAACACGAGAAGAGTGAACAATTGTGAGCACGTCCTTTGCTTGCGGGACGCTTTGAATACTAAGTGAAGGTTTCATGTGTGAGTTTATATTTTGGCCTACGTGCGTATGCTAAGTAATTGATAAAAATTTGTTCCTTTTAATGGTCTCTTGTTTTGAATAGATGGTCTAACTTATATGTGCATAGGGTCTAAATTGACATGATTTTTTAGCTATGATTGATGTTGTCTTGGTTGCTACCTAAGGTGTCTATTCTTTTTCTACTTTGTAGTTTGTTATTCGTATTGTTTTGATCCTTGTTTTCCTTGAGGACAATAAAAGTCTAAGCTTGGGGATGTTCGTAAAGTGCATTTTTAGGCATGTTTTCATACATTTTAATCCTTCTTTTATCTTGCATTTGATTCTCATTTATGCATATTTTCATGTTTTTCCGGATTTCAAGAATAGCAATCTACTTCCACACTTTGTGGTTGTTTTCAGGTGCTTTTGAAGGGTGAATCTTATATTGGATGGCAATGGGAGGCTACACAAGAAATTTCAGAAGAAGCATAGCTCACACGAAGAAGTTACGAAAAAGTCGTCCCGAAACAGTAAGGTATACGGCCCGTGTAACTTTATGCCTTGAAGTTACACGGCCGTGTAACTTTGTTATGCCACGTATGATGCCACGTCAGCTCAGGTGAAGTCCAGGAAAATTGCAAGATTACACGACCATGTAATCTTGGCCCATAAAGTTACACGGCTGTGTAACTTTATCTGCTATCCAGATCAGCTTTTTGGCCCACTATGAGTTGTTTACTCGTTCTTGTGCTGTCATCCTCATGTTACACGACCAGATGCAGATCCAATCTAATTTTGAGGCCATGTGATGAAGGAAGTGTGTCTTGGAATGATGATGTTTGCTATTGTTCAAATTACCATTTTACCCTTGGTGTCTTAGTATAAATAGATGTGTTTGGTTAGCCTTAGAACCATCTCTTATTCCATTCTCTCCTGCAAAACACTCTAGATACATTGTGTTTGTGTTATTTGTGCAACTTCAAGTGTGGATTATCTTCATTTTGTAAGTTTATTTCTCTTTAACTAGTCATGAGTGGCTAGTAACCTTATTTTCTGGTTTTGTATTAAGGATTATGATTGTGACTTAATATAAAGTTTGATGTTTGATTTTATATCTTTCTAGTGATATGTTTTTGAGGTTTAACAAGTGTTTGGTTTTTATTTATTTCATATTGGCCATTTGATCTTAAATATAAATCAATCTAGTCATACAAATTATGAAATCCGTAATTGTTTTATAAAATGTTATTTGTGACAATCATCTTTAATTGGTGAAAATCATATCTCATGTTTTGACGCTTCAACGCTTGTTTAGGAGTATTGAACATTGTTGGGAACATTCACATAAAACATAATGCAATCTTTCATTCAAATTCTATGATCTTATCTAGATTTGATTAGTAAGATTAGTCTTAGTTAACGAGCTTCTCTTGACTAAGATACATTAGGTGAATGGTGTATGTCTAAGCTTTTCGTCATACACAAGTACCAACTAAGAAAGATTAAAGTTATAAACATCATTCTTATTGTTATTTCCAATCATATGACTAAAAATACAAAACCAGAATTTGTCCCCAAATTATAAAATACAAAAGCAATTTTTCTATATTTTGTCCCAAGTCAATTATACAATTTTATTCCAAGTGAACATCAAAACCCCCCTTTGTTACTTTCTTTACAAGTTTAAATCTCGTGAAATCAAGGTATAATCCATTAGACCATCGCTCCCTGTGGATCGACCCTGCTTGCCATTTATACTACATAGCTAGTATTTATAACAAGTAGTGCAATCACGAAATATTGGTAATCAACAAATCATTTTAAAACCATATTTCAACTCTTTTATTTTGTTGGTTTGACACGCTCAACATTAACCTACAGCTACTAGTTGTCACTACCCAGAAACACTAAGCTAAGAGCTAAATAAACTAAACTAATAATGAAATTAAAGTGAAAACATAGAAATACCACGAATGGTTGCTGAAATCTCGAAACTTGAGTCAAAGTCGCCTTATGTCCACCTTAGGGTCTGATATTCGCTTCCTTTTTTTGACCTAAAGGTCTCTACTTATACTTGTGAAAAATTAGAATCTGCGGCGCGTAAAGCCTCTAGCCGCGTCGCACGTAGAGCCTTATCCTCGTTTTTTCGCTGTTTGAATTCTCTTCCACCGCCTCAACTTTTGACGTGGCGCGACGCGCTTATCCTCCTTCCTGCGGCGCGCGTATTCATTCGACTGAATTTGGCCTTATCCTCAAAACATCTTCATTTGTCCGCTTTTAGTCCCTGATTATAACATTTTCTTGCACACAAGCACTAGCACAAAAAGTGAGAAATACCAATGTATATATGATATATTTTCACCAAGAATAGGGCCTAACTACGACTAAAATACTTGATATTACTAGGCGTTGTCAGACATTAGCAAGGGTAAACACATTGTGCAAACACTAAAGATAGGATAAAACTTAAGGGAGAATTGAAAGAAATAGCAAACACTAAACATTGGAATATGTGTAGAGCAACAATTAATAGTGAAAATACCATAGGCATCTTTAGTATTGTCTAAACTATAGATCTTAATAATTCGATCCTTACATTTCTTTAGTAATACACATTGAAAATCGCTACTGCATGTTAGGGAGAGGAGGATGCAAATGACCGACTACTAATGGTATCACGATCCCGCAGGGGGGGTGGGGTTTCTGGATTATTTAGATTTACACAAATAGGTCATCCAAGCTGCACAGTCTACGCGAAAACATTGATAAAAGAACCTTTGGAACCCACTCCATTTGAAGGTCTAGTATCTTCTGTATACGTATCCAGGCTCTCGTTCAAAGTTCAGAGATAATGTTGTTGGCCTTCGGTATACGTGCCGACGAAGTGGTATAGCTTGCTAGGGATGGGGTTGGGGGTTGGGGTAGGGATAAGATGGGGTGGGGTAGGGTTGGGGGTGGGGCTGGGTAGGGTTGGGGCTGGAGTGGGGCTGGAGCTGGAGTTAAGGCTGGAGCTGGAGTGGGGACCGGAGATGGTGTTGAGGCTCGAGCTAGAGTGGGGGCTGGAGCTGGAGTTGAGGCTAGAGCTGGAGTGGGGGATGGAGCTGGAGTTGAGGCTAGAGCCGGAGTGGGGGCTGGAGCTACGGTTGGGGATGGGGTTGGGTTGGTGTCTTGCAATACATTCTCTCATTTCTATTAAATACGCTTCAAAACTTTGCTGGTAACTTTGTTGCATGAACCACGACACTAAATCATATATATATATATATATATATATATATATATATATATATATATATATATATATATATATATATATATATATATATATATATATATATATATATATATATATATATATATATATATATATATATATATATATATATATATATAGAGTCCATTTCAAGAAGGAACCAAATTTTTCCTAGGAACCTAGGAACCAATTCTGATTGGTTGAATCATAAAAGGGCATGATAGTCATTTAAGAAATCTCATTTAAATAATAATTTTTTTTTATTTTTGGCAACAACAATAACCGTTTCCTAAAATTAAGCCTATTAGATTTGCATATTCAAATATCAAAAAAAAAAATATAGAATTTTCGTTTTTTTAAATCAGGTTTTTAGATTTTGAAAAAACATAAATTTTTTTAATTAGATTTTTGGAATTTAAAACACACATAAATTTATTTCTTTGCGGATGCATATATACATATTCGTAGGTGCATATATGCATATTTTCGAAATTCGTATATACATATTCTTGTATTTAATTATGAATGCAAACAATAAATAATCTATTTATTAAAAACAATAATATATAACTGTTTTGAACGATACATACAAATTTATTAAAAATAATGAACAATACATGCAAAAAATGTAAAAAGCAATAAAATTTCATGATATCTTCATTTTTTTGTTTGTCACTAGGTTATTCGTTTTGATAATTTTTTACTGATTTAGAGCCATTATTGATTCAGAATTTATAACTATTTGACGTGTTTTATGTCTAACCACAATTACAGTCGCCTCGTCATCTTCTCCCCTTCCGAAACTGAAATTCCTTGCACAATGGATCCTCATCAACCTCAACAATAAGGAATCCCACAACAACAACAACTTCGACCTGTGTAAGTGATAACGACAGTGTGCCATGCTTATTTTTTTGTTCGTGGTAATGAAAAAACCTCTAAACACCTCTAATCGTTTAATAGCATTTAGAGTTTATTCTGTAGTGTGAGTCTAAATTTAATATATATTATTTTCAGGGTCATAAGTATCATATTTCATTGGCTGAGGTCTCAAGGGTGCTATAACACCGCACGACAGTTCTTGGCGGAATCAGCAACATATGGAAATAACAACCAAGGATTGTAAGCTTTCCAGTTTTACTTATTAATGAAAAAAAGAAACAACCCCTTAGATATATTATTTCTTTTTTCTCATTAATAAGTAAAACGGAAAAATTTACAATCCTTGGTTGTTATTTACATATGTTGTTGATTCGGCCAAAAACTGTCCTGCGGTGTTATAGAAATTTGTTTTTGATGTGGAAGATCAGGCAAAGTTGCAACCACATAGCATACTCTAATTTCTAAAGCCGAGACCTCCTCCAAAATCTAAATATCTGATACCAATTGTTGGGAAAATGGCCTCAATGATCCATAAAAACCTCCCAAAGGAAATAGTAGAAAAATTAACTGGACATAGGAATTTACGTGGAAAACTCTAAAACCGTAAAAAAACCAAGGGCCTACATAGAGAAAGATCTACTATATGCTAAATTGTTACAATCACATAAACTAATCTCTTAAGCCTCTTCCAAATTAGACCCACACTCTCAATGTTTTAACTAACACTTTCACCACTTTAAAATAAGAGAAATAAAGAAATAACCAAACACTTATAGTGTATTGTTGGTTGGGTGCATTGAAACCAGAGCCTTAGTCTCCTTTTATAAGCTTTGAAACTAAACACACTTTCATCCTTGTAGCAATGCGGGATGGGAGTTACAATTCATTCACTTAACCAAACTCAACACATTGTGCATGCAATTTCAGTTTTGGAGGGGGAGCAGATTACGAGGTGACTGTAATCGTGGTTAGTCCTAAAACATGTCAAAGATTTCATAAATTCTGAAAGAATAATAGACAACACTAAAAAATTATCAAGAAAGGTTTAAAGAGTAATTCTATCTGGATCCTGAATTCAATTCAAACAAAAGTAAGTCTATTGAATGTTTACAAGATATACAATTAACATACTAATTTAAGGTTTTTGGCAATTTTGGGTGTTCAGGGTCGCAGAATAGTTTTCTCCGGATAAGTTAGAGTATCCAGTACAATTAGATAAAAACATCCAACATTTCACTGCATACAAGAAATTATCTTTTGAAGCCTTTCATGTTTTATTGTCTATAGATTTAATGGAATCTCCCTTTCGGAGAACTTGAAAGAAAAAGGAAAGGGACTCGTAAGTTACGTTCGTCGAAATAGTTGCTAGCCTGAAATTGTAGCGATGAGAGAGAGAGAGAGAGATTGGTATTTAAGCGTGCCCGTGTGTGTGTGTGTGTGTGTGTGTGTGTCTAAATATATATATATATATATATATATATATATATATATATATATATATATATATATATATATATATATATATATATATATATATATATATATATATATATATATATATATATATATATATATATATATATATATATATATATATATATATATATATATATATATATATATATATATATATCAGTGTTGCAGAAATCGGCCTTGGCGGCCGATTAATCGGCGATTAATCGCTTGACGGTCTTCAACCGATTACGATTAGGCCTAATCGGTCAGCTTAACGGTTTGCTGCAAAAATCGGAATTGGCGGCCGATTAATCGGTCTTGGCGGTCATTTTCTAATTTTTTTATTTTTTAATTTATTATTTATTTTCTTATTTTTAAATAACGACACAAACACTTTCTAATAACTCAAGAAAACTAGAAAGAATCAATATTTAAGGATAAAAACAAATAAATGTATAATATTTGATGTGTAACTCGGAATAAATAAATCAAACATTGTTATTTTGTTATATTTATATATTTTTAAATGAATTTCTTTATAATTTAGGGTCTCCGATTAATCCGATTAATCTCTTAACCCCACTCGACCGCCAAGCTACCGTCAAGCGATTTTTACAACCTTGATATATATATATATATATATATATATATATATATATATATATATATATATATATATATATATATATATATATATATATATATATATATATATATATATATATATATATATATATATATATATATATAGAGAGAGAGAGAGAGAGAGAGAGAGAATAAAATGAGAACACTAAAAATGTTAGAGAACGCGAGAACAGATCTTAACTGTCTAAATCGTATGATCTAAGGCTATGATCAATGTACCATTTATGTAAAAAAAGAAAATAATGTAGCAAAGTTTTAAATTTTAAAAAGGAGTCAAGGGTATTAAGGGAATTTTATTTTTTTGGGTTCCAAAATTTAGCCTTTTAATATGGAAACTCTCTTTCTCCTTCTCTCTTTATCTCTCGTTAAATTAGGCTGAAGGGTGTGCAAGACTCCCATGACAAACCAAAACTCTCGCCACATCATCGTCATGTCACCAAGACTCCCAAGGCTTCCACTAGGGGTATGCAAGACTCCCATGACTACCCTTTTAATTTACACGTCACATTTATATTTTACGTTTTTTAATTAAAACCAAACATTAAAAATTAATTAAAACCAAAGCTTAAAAATTAAATAAAAGACATTACATAAAAATAAGAATAAAAAAACGACATTGCATGAAATTAAAAAAAAACATAAAAACGACAATTCCTAATTTTTTTAAAAAAACTACTTATTCAAATATTTCGTCCGTGCTCTTTCCGTCATCAATCAGATCGCCTCGAGGTCCTCTTCGGTCCCGGATCGGCTAAACAAAACATAATCCAACCACGATTCCGCAATTTCGTTGTGGCGGTGGAATTGTTCAACGAGCCGGTCGACCTTTTCCTCGATATCGTCCTTCGAAGACGAACCAGAGGCATCTCGGTTTGCTCTTTTCGCTCGGTCGCGGCCGATGAGGCGTCTAGGCGGAGGCATCCCGGGTTGTGGTTCGGTGTCATCATCGAGGTCGATCGAGTCTCGAGCATCGGAAAGGTCGTCATCCGGGGTCCTCCCACGTTTGGAACCCGAGCTCGAGCGAGGGGAATCGGGATTTAGTAGCCATTTGGGACCGGTACGCATCAACTCCCAACTTCGCATATGCTTAAACAGTTTCCCGACAACTCGTTAATATTGTTCCAACGCCGTTGTGAAAATCCCGAAATCTTTCTCGCCACTTCGTCGCATGTTCACCAAATTGTTGTAATAACCGTTGAACTTCATGCATTCGACACAAAGTTTTCGCCACTTCCCCGTAATACCGTCGTTGTTGCGGTACGCCCCACGACCTATCGCCTCGTGATAGTTGTCTAAAATGCGTTCCCACAACGATGTAGAAGTTTGGCTAATTCCTTTTCCTGAATCCATGGAAATAGCGAGCCACGATTTGACAACTTGAACCTCTTCCTCGGTCGTCCATGGAACCTTCGCCTCTTGCGCGTTTCGCGTTTTGTTCATTTGACTATTATTTTTCTTTTTCTTTTTGGAGGAAGACGCTGGGGCTTGTGTTTCCATCACGACCTCTTCGGGTGACGCTTGTGGTGGTGGTGATGGAATTGGTGGCGATTGTGATAGAAACGGTTGTTGGAAGGGTGGGTATGGGTAAGGTTGTTGCGGGTATTGAAATTGGTTCGGTGGTGGATATAGAAACGGGTATTGCGGTTGTTGCGACGAACCCGAAAGAATACTCGTAAAAGTGCAATTCGGGGAAAAGTTGAAATTGTATTAGCCGCGTGGCGTGTTTGGGTTTGACAGGGGGTGGTTCGGATCGTTCTCCATATTTTTCTAAAGATGAAATGTGTGTAAAAATGAGTGAAGTATATGTGTAAAAAGATGAGATGTGTCTAAAAATGAGTGAAATATGGTATATATTTATAGTTTGTAAAAAAAATTAAATTTTTTTTAACCCTCAACCGTTGGAAACGGCTCTTTTTTTGAATTTTCGAACGTCGTCGTGATGCAGACGACGACCCTTGGACGCTGGACATCGAGGACGCCGGGGAGGGGGGGGGGGGGTGTTTGCCGCGTCTTCCGATCTGACGTGAAGGACGCGAGGGGTCCGCGTGTGGCACACCCTCTAGCCTTAGGGTTTTCTCAAATCAAGATTTCAGCCATTTGAACACCCTCATCACATCATCTCTATCCCTACATCTCCTCCAAACCATCTCGATGACTCGACCCTTCTGATTATCGGTCTTCCCCGCCAATTCATCTTTTGTTCACGTCGTCATCTCCACCACTACCGTCTCCATCTTTCGGATCTCCTATAAATTGGAACCGGAGATAACACTTTATTGGCATCTGGTCCTTGATTTTAACATCAATAGATGATGCTAGCAATTATGAATGAGTTGGTACACAAGTTTTTCTTCTGTTGCGATTGAGACACAAGGTTAAAGTTTTTCTTTTTGGATGGATGTTAGAGATGCAAAGAAGATATGAAGGGAAGCACAAGGACTATCGATCTTGCCGAGGAAGGATCTCTACAGCTTTGTTAGATGGCCACAAGTGGTGCGTATTAAGGAAGAGGAGGGTCCTCAAGCAGTGTTTGAAAATCCCACCAGTTCACCAAAACACCCGAGGCAACAAGAATCTTGGTAAAAATTGACGGCTTTGAATTTTTCTTTATTCGTTAATATACTTTTTATTCATTTTATAATTTATTGATATATATTGATATAGAATGTTTCTGTTAAACGAATTGATTTGGCATAAATGTGATAATCACTGTCTATGATGTTGCAGATTTGATCTCAGTTATAATGTTTTCAAGTTACTAGTAATTAATTCTATTGTTTTCAAATTTTAAAGTGCATGAATTGTTTTACGTATATTGTTTTACATCTTAACATATACTTGATTGTAGAATGTTATGCTTATATTAAGCTATTTCTAGATGAAATCTTTACATTTAACTAGTTTATACTTTTTCAAGCTGCATATAATATTTTTGACATTGTAATATGTAGCTAGTACTCTGGTCAAGATCTTGCTCAGTACATGCCTAACGATAAGTAGTGTCTTAATCAGTTCACATATCTTATTCAGCAGGCAGACTCCCTTTTCTTTGACATATTTTATCCCATTGGTGTTTGATAGTATTGCCAATTATGTTCTTGGTTCTGTTATGGTATCTAATTGGATGTAATCATCAATGATTAACACCGTAACAAATACGTTATGTTATTTTTTATTGTAATAATAATCATCGATGATGAACGGTGTTAATCATTGATGATTATAAATATTGTAATAACAATCATCGATGATGGGCAGTGTTATAATCATTAATGATTATAAATATTGTTGCATAAAATATTAGAACACTAGGTATAATCATTAATGATTATAACTATGTCTGTACTAGTAATTATGCAATTTGAGATTGTATAAATTATTAGGAAATTAATTATAATCATTTGTAATTATAGCTTTAGGCAGGTTTATTAATGCATACTAAATGATTAGAACACTAGTTATAATCGATTCTTATTAGCAAATCAGTTATAGTTATAATATGTTATGATTATAACTTTGAATTGGTTTAATATAGATATAATCATTTATGAATATACATACACAACACTATAGTATTTGCTTTGTTTTTTTTAATATCTTTAAACTTGATTTTACAGAACCAAGAACAAAAAATGATGATGAATGTCCTATCCTTGTTTGTATGTGTGATGGTAGAAATAAGAAAAACGAACAAGGCTGCAAACATCGACTTTATGCTTACAAATGCATTGGATATTTTATATGTTTGTTCATTCATTTGTGATTACAATCGAACTAGATTTTTGTTCTCCATATTAGCCTTTATTCATTTATGATTACGAATGTATTTGGTTTTTAGCTACGTATCTGTGCATTATTCATTCTAGTGTTTATTTCATACATATAATCAATCATGATTAACATAATCAAATCAAATAAATTTTGAAAAATTCTCATAAAATCATTTTTATGTATAATTTCATTCATCCATGAATACAACGAAAAACAATTGTAATATTTATAAAAATTTAATTGAAAAATAAATTCACTAAAATGTAATCATTCATGATTACATATGAATTTTATTGTCGATTAATAAAAAAACAAATATAATAAAAAAAATTAGTAAATTTTTTTAGGCAACTATCAATCAAACCCTACATTTTAGGAAAGTATTATTTTCTTTTATTTTGTTATAATTTAACTAAACATATAATTACTATTATACCCTTATATATTGATTGGTCCATAATTTTTTTCGTGTTCTCAACCTTTTAATCGTTCTTATTTTAACCTCTCCTTATATGTATATATATATGTTCGTATATATTATATGATGGTGCTAGATTTAATTAACTTGGTGAATAATAGTATAATGATCCTATGTGTTAACATAGGTGAAACTCTTATAATAGTTGTTTTTAGGTACAAATGGTGAAATCATAGATGGTAATATTCATTGGTGTTTTATATAGTATGCAAGTGGTTGTATAACGATGGTTTACAACCATATGGTGTAATCATAGATCGGTGATAACTTGGTGTAACCGAGTGTTGGTGAAAAGCCCAACACTTCTCCGTTGAATGTTTTCAATATTGGTGCTAATCATAAATATGGTGTATCATACAAATGGTGATTTAGGTGCTATGATATATCTAATGGGAGTTGTATTTTCAGGTGACAAATGATTGGTGAGTTGTTAAAGTGTGGTTTTGGCTATATAAGATTTGATGTAAATTTTCACTAGTTGTAGTAGAGTTATTCACTAAGCGTTTTCGCTTACGTTGTTTTTGTTGTGGTGTTGCAGGAATTAAGAGTAGTAATGCCTGGATCGTGGAAGGATTCGAAGGTATCCACTTGTCGCTTCCAAGACATCGAGTAGCATGTTTTGTAAAACCAAACTTGTATTAAATTGCTAAAATATTTGTATATACTCGATGTTGGTTTTTGGAGCGTTACTAATGTATCTTTATAGTAACCTATTGTACCTTATCGGGGTATAAGGTGTTCGAGTGGAGGTCGGTGGGACTTCAGAGTTGCTATGTGGATCCTTGTTGTTGCTGATTCGAGGTGAGTTCATCATTACACTATATGAAAGTTTTACATCCTTTACTGTAGGATGTAGGTGGATAGTAACAGGCCATAGGAAGTTCCGGTAGGTGTGTGAGTGTAGGAATGATGTGTAACATGATTCAGCTGGGTGCAGTGATCATGTTGTACTATATGGATAGGTGGTTTGCCATGATTGAGTTGTGTGCAATGATCATGTTGTACTGTGTAGGTATGTTGTGTATCATGATTGAGTTGGGTGTCGTGATCATGTTGTACTATGTGGATAGGTGGTGTACCATGATTGTGCTGGTTGCCATGATCATGTTGTACTATGTGGTTAGGTGGTGTACCATAATTAAGATGGGTGCCTTGATCATGTTTGTATTGTGCAGGAATGTTGTGTACCATGGTTGAGCTGGGTGTCATGATCATGTGGTACACTATATTTATGAAATGTGCCTTGGCTGTGCTGTGTGCCTTACTATGCTGAATACCTATGTTAAGGGTGAAGTATGTGTGATGGATATGATGTGTTGTGTTGAATTCACTAAGCTTTTTGCTTACCATTTCCCAATTAAATCATTGTTTCAGGTTATTCAGATGCGGATGATGGCAAGGCGTGACCTGTACACACTGGACAACTTTGTACACTGGACAGCTTCTGGGGGATTATGTTTTGTTTAACTAGGTGTTAGTAGGTCCTGCTATTAATGAATTTGTTTGATAGTGACATGTTTTGAAAATAATTGGATGATGGTTATAAGTAAATTATTTATAATTAATGACGAGTTTTATTTAAATGATACTTATCGTTAAGTTTTAAATGATATGATGTTTATTTAATGAAAATGTTTTTAAAAACTAAAATTTAAATTTACTATAAAATCTTGGACATTACACAATTGACACCTTTCCAATGTTCTTTCCCTGGATTCAACATAAACCTACTGATGACGCTTATTTTATGAGAAATGTCTGGCCTTGTGCACATGTAACCCCCGGTTCACATATAAAGTGTTCAAATAAATTTGATTTTTGAACCCATAAATATAACATAATTATAAAAAATTATCACGAGTATTAGGTGTACACTATAAAGACCCGAGCTACAAGAGTATCAAAAGGATGTACAAACATATACAAAAGTAGTATCCAGAGTTGGGCCACCACATGTCTTCACTACTATTCCAAAACTCCATCTTTATATTTACTTTCTCCTTACCCTTGTCTACAATACTAGTGCCTGCAAAGTTAATTGCATACATAAACGTGAGGTAAGCTATTATAGTTTAGTGAGCAACCCTAAAACACATAACATAACTATAGCACAACATAAACAAAAATATTACATAATAGCAAATGACAATAAAATTCAAAAAACTATAATTTTTTTAGGTAGGGTGGGTGTGGGTTGGGTGCATGGGGTATAGGGTAGGGCGGGGTCATTATGGGTGTGTTTGGGGTGGGTTGGTGTTGTTGGGTAAGGTGGAGGGGTTATGGTAGGGTGGTCGTTGTGGGGGTAGTTGGGGTATGTACGAGGTAAAAAATTAAAAATAATGGGGTGGGTAGAGTAGGGCGGTGGTTGAGGTAAAAAATAAAAAAAAGTAACAATTGTTTTTTTTTTGGGGGGGGGGGGGGGGGTTTGCTAGTGGATGTGGTGGATGGATAAGGGTGGGGTGGTGTAAGTGGTCGTGGTTGTGGTCATGGCGGGGGTGGTTAGTGTTGGTGAGATAATGCAGGCGGATGGCAGGCCTATTGTAAAATTGTGTGATCCTTATTTGTTATCGCGTTCTTGATATATATATATATATATATATATATATATATATATATATATATATATATATATATATATATATATATATATATATATATATATATATATATATATATATATGTGTGTGTGTGTGTGTGTGTGTGTGTGTGTGTGTGTGTGTGTGTGTGTGTGTGTGTGTGTGTGTGTGTGTGTGGATACTAAGTAATCAAAAAACAAAAAAAAAATATAATTTGTTGTAAATTTAAATATTATTGAAATATTGTAACTTTTAGAGCCAAATTAAAACAAATTGCTTACATTATACATGAGGTAATACAACTTTATTGGGCAATATGTATGTTTGTAAAACTTTCTTGAGTCTTAGTTGTGTAGTGCATCATGTATTTGAAAATAGCTTGGCTAATGTAGTGTTAAGGTGGGTTGCAAATTTGTGTTGTATAGATAATTGAATTCTTACCAACTTAGATTCTATAACGAGGATGGCTTTAGCAAACATAGATTAGTAATACGGATGGTGCTAGCAACTGATATTAGAAACCAAATATATACGACTTATTTCTTTGGCAACCAAGTTTCCGAACAATAGTCTTTTTAGCAATGTATAAAATGGTGTTTTTAGCAACCATTTCTCAAATTTTAACCCAAACAAATATAATATCTAAACCAGTTGTCAGGGTGTTTTAAGGCAACCAACTTTAATAGAAGCAGTTTTTTAGGAACCAAGTTATCTCACTCAGATTTTTTATTTAGCAACAAACATTATAAAATCCAGCAATGTATAATTTTAGCTACAAAGATTATAAATTCTATTTATTTTAGCAACATAGTTTGAACTAAGAGTTATTTTTTAGCAACCTACTTTCTAAAATCTCGTTTCTGCAGGACCTATTTTTTGCAACGAAACTTATAAATCTCCCTTTTTAGCAACATAGTTTTCTAAAAAGTTGTTTTTAGCAACCTAGTTTCTAAAATTTGGTTTTCATTTGCAGGAATATACATTTTTCAGCAACGAAGTTTATAATATCAATTCTTTTTAGCAACGTAGTTTGGTTAAAAAGTTGATTTTAGCAACCTACTTTCTAATAGCTTGTTTTTTCACCAACATGGTTTGTTTAAAAATTTGATTTTGTGGAACCTACTTTGACAGAATCGATTTTTTAACAACCAACCTACTTTCTTTTTAGCACTTGTTACACTTTTTTGTTGCTTTGCACTTTTCCCACCTAGTTTAATTACATGCACAACACTTGTCACATTTTATCCCATCAAAACGTTTGTATGATCTGTCTTCTTCATGAAGTCACTTTAATAAGCTATCTAGTTGCTAGAATGCTTACTTTGTGGGTGTGAAGAGATTGTAAATTAGAGACGTAGCAGAGGACAAGGTCATGATCCTCCAATCATGGCTCTTGTCCGTCCTGTCATTGCACGTGCCTTGTCGCAAAAAGTGACACCTATCTCACCTATATAAACCCATGCGCAGGGTGATTCATAAAGGGATCACTTCCTTCAAATCTAACTCTAGACTCCTCCTTACATATTTTCACCGCAGACTGACTTGAGCGTCGAAGCATCCTCCTGGAGTACGACTGATGGTTTCCTTTTTTCTTGTGAGCGTGATCGCAGATTCCCGATGCACAACTGATTAACCCAAATATCCAGAGATCGATCGTTAAGGAACCTGAGTCAGTTATGGTTATCACGAGGGCTTCGTAATGCCCATTTGGAATCTAATCACGACTGTGCACACCATAATGGGTGCACCGTTATGGCGTGTGATATGAAAGTTTCCATTCACCAACCAATCAATAAAGGTATTTTTATTTTATTGTTTAATTTTGTTAAAATTAAAATGAATGATGATTGGTTAGTATATGGCCTTATTACTTCGTGTTTGAAGACGTGTCCAGGCCTTCAAGTTCTGATAACAAGTTAACAACCATTCGTGACGTGCTGCTTCTACATAGCCATATGATAAGGCTGTACAAGTTTGGCTATCTGTTGCAAAAAGCGTATGAAGTCCAAAGAAGTCGGCAGGGGAGTAACGGCAGCAAGACGCAAAACCGACAAGGGAATTTCGGATTTCTGTGCGATTTAAGGTAAAGTCTCGTACCGAGCTTCGAAATTGTCATGATTCTACCTTTGCGAGGAGGCATAATGATCGCTTAGTTGATTTTCCTACCCAAAATTTTAACTTATTTGTATATGTGAAATTCTAGGGTTTTTACATAGCGATTAATCCCGTTTTCCTTGAGTAAACAAAGTTGGGATTCTTGAAAATGGGCAGTAATGTTAAATATAACTTATCCCATAGTTGGTCGTAAAAATTATATTTTTCAAGAAATCTCATAATTCATCTTATTGAAAGGAAGATTAAGAAAAAAAGGAAATAAAAGCGAATGATAATAATTCAAAATTCATTTGAATTTGAAGGTAGTGTGGAAATACGAAGTGACGGGGTATAACACAAGTTTCGCCACAAGGCAGAGAAAATTTAAAAGAAGACGCAGTGAGGTTTCAATTACAGGTACGATCAATCTTTATTGATTACTCTTGTTTGTGTGACATGCTTGCATTGCCTATAGGATTGAATCCCGTTGCTTGAATCGATCATATTGGTTTCAGGTTTTGTTTGATGATTATGAACACAAAGTCATTGTGGTAGTCATGAATGGGTTCCATGAACTAGTGACAGAAATAATGTTTTCAGAATGTCTATTGCAACTGAACAAAATTTTGTAAAATTCATATTCTTTTGAGATGTGCCGAATATAAGATTTGGACTCTATTTTCTATGTAAAGTTTGAAGACTTGCCGAGTTGTTGGCATAAAGTACTAATTACTGGGAAAATTATTGATTTCTTATATGGTCCATAAATCATTAAATGATGTTGGAAATTGTACAAATCGTAAAATTTGTCATGCTTTATGATTATAAGTGTAAATTAACCTCGATTTGGTTGAAGTTGGAACGGAAGGGGATTCAACCTAGTATTGAATAGGGACTTAAATATGCTTTATCAGGTGTACCTTGTTTTACAAATTCTTGTTTGAGACTTGTAGGAGTTTCAAATAGTGGATCGCTAGAGGCAACATTGGCAATGTGAGTTTCATGTGAATTTCAAGTATTAAATCCTATTGAACATGACATGTTCTTACTGCTTATATGTCATATTGATGTAGATTGCATGTTGTACATTTGTTAGCAGATTCTCGGCTTTTCCTGGACATTAACAATGATATTCAAGAGTGGATTTTGTTGTAAGTCATTTTAATTATATTTTTTAAGCATGTATGATGTATGTAGATCATGCAATTAGTAATTATGTTTGAGTATGTGAGTGTTATGTAAAAGCGGCTGATGATTTTGTCAAGGAAGCTAACATTAATGAAGAACAACGTATGTATATCTCACTTTTTGCATTTAATTTTCTCTAATTGTTTTTCTTGTTAGTTTTATTTTTGTTTGTGATAGAGTGATTTAGGATCTTGATTAATGTGTTGTTCAAAAATCTTTATTGGTCTTTTGGGGTTGTATGTAATGTTTATTTCATTTTTAAATAACCAAGAAAGTTCATATATAGACACTTTTTTGGTTATTTTATTTAATTAGATAATCGTTTGCTTAGAGTTATATGATTTTGTAATTCCTTTTTAATAGCGCCTGATGGATCGCTCTTCGAAAATGTGAAGCTGTGGTTGGTAGAACGCAATAATAATAATTTGGATTATTTTACATTTTTATGGGATAAAAAGGTGAAAGCATTCAAACAACACACTTTTGAGGTTATCTCTTGAGTTTATCCTTAATTTTTCTGAAGTTTATGTTTCTAAGATCTCATATTTGTTATGCAATCTACATTATTGCCGGGGGAAAGCCTTAACTATTACAACACCTAATCAGCAACCTTTGAGCATTGATCAATCGTCTATGAGCACTTCAGGTGATTTGTTGCGCATATTTGATGATAAAGTTGTAAAAATTGATGGAATTAATGATTCTTGTTGTAGTCAAGAGTACCAATGAGATGATATTGATTTTAATTGTTCACAGAATACATTTTTTCCCTCAACAAAGTGGTCAAGATAATGTCCTTGCCATGCATTCGAGAGAAGGCATATTTCTACATAGAGGTTTGCATAAATTGAGCCTTACAAGGACATGAATGAACGGGACTGGACATGCTAGCTTTTTAGGCCTATTTTGAGGAGGGCATTCATGTCTTTTTGGGTAGGAAAAAAAATTGGAATCTATTATCCCTTTGACATCAACATTTGGAGTCTGTGTCCAATGCTTGCCAAACCTGTTTTGGCGTAACAAATGGGGCTTGTATTATCATGCTAATTAGAGTTTCGTTTTTACTATTCTTTTATCTTGACCATCTTTGGTGCACCAAGGTTCTATATTGTCATGCTAATGATGATTTCTGCATTAAACTTGATATTTTTAATTTCATGCACTATGCACCATCTAAGAAATTTTTTATCCAAGATGTGAGTCATTTTTAATTTATTGTTGACGATTTATGCATGATACTTGGTTTATTGCTAAAGACGCGGTTTTAAATTTTCTCATTTAAGCAAATTATATAATTAGTTATGTGTGTGATTTTGGTTTTGACAGGCTAATAAAAATGTTTGCGGAATACTTTCAGAAATGTCGGGTCAAACATGTCGTCGAAGAATAAAAAATTCATGGTAATTAATACATATTCACACATTGGATGTAATTTCTTGGAGTCTTTTCCTTTTAATACATAATGGAAGTAATGTTTTTAGATTGGAAATTATAGTAGAGGGTTTATGTCATATTTATAAACTTAAATTTGTTGGAATAAATGGGAAATTGGGGTAAAAATGAAAAGATTTAATTCTTAAACTTTAAAAAAATTAATATGTAAATATCTATACGGATTTGGGAAAACGTCATCAAGAAGACTTGTATAGATCTTGATGAGATAAGATGATAGGAAAAAGATTCATATCATTTGGAGTTAAAACGAAGAAGTTATGACAGGTCAAAGTTGACCAAAAAGTGACCAAAAATGGTTGTTAGTCCATGTTTGAGGGTCTGTAACGTAAACTCTAATTAGATTCAGACTTAAGTCAGTAGGAGAAAGTTGTAACTTTTATTCTCACCTTTCTAAAGGTATAAGTTTTGTAAAATTCAGATGTCGCAAGTAGAAGTTACGACTTTGGGAAAATCAGGAAAAATTCATGAGTGTTGCTGAATTTTCTAAGGCATCAAACAAGTAAGGGTATTTTCGAAATTTCCATTTAACTAGGTTAAAAATCAGATTCCTTCTCTTCTTGGGGTCACATATCAGAAAAATGGGGAGACCATCTTGTTACACCAAAACAAAAACCCTCCTCCATCACTCTCTCCTCTCTCTCGTTTTTTCCGATCGCCGCCATCAAACCGGAGCAAAGAAGGAGCCAGGGCTGGAGCCTTAGTTGTGGTGATCGAGTCTCAAGACCCTCATGCCTCCCTAACCTTTTGGAACACGAAAATCTATGGTAAAACCCTTTTCTTCTTTGCTAAATTTGAGATGGTGATGTTTGATTTTCGGACAGGAATCTGTCCTATGTTGTAAAATTCGTAGAAATATCATATGGTATCCAAATCAGGTGATTCCAGTGCCCATGGTTTTGTCTTGATGTCTATTATATTTCATCAGTTGGGGTCCAGACCTTATTTGGTCGTTTTCTAGGGTTTTAAACCCGATTCCCATGAGTATGATTTCTGTGTCCAATTGTGTTGTGAAATTCTTGTAAAATCGTGTGTTCACTGGATTGTTCTGAAATTTTGTGTGGAGAAGAACCTTGTCATGGGCCATACTCGATCAAAAGGTCTTGACTCAGTTCATTGTTTTGGTTTTGATTTTTGTGTGTGCAATCCGACCTCCACAGATTGGTTGCTGCACACCTAAGTCAACTTGTGGGATTTTTATTTCCTAAATGGTTCATAGTTTAGGTCTGAAAATTTTATGGAAAGTCCATCCTCATGTATAGTGTGTTCCATCCAGAGGGCTTGATCCAATTCCATTAGGAAGCCAGGTTTTCAATGTCTTCTACTTGACTGAACCAGAATTTGTAGCTCTGCACATTGTCCTTGTTGCACGATTTTTATTTCTCAATTGGCTTATGCTTTGAGTTTGATATTTGGATGCGAGCTTTATTTTCATGACTAGTGTAACTCATCCAAAAGGCTTGACTTATTTCCTTTCAGAAGTTAGGTTTTTGGACCAATCTTGTCAAGCTATGCTGAGTTGTGACAGAAATGTTGCTGCTCATTTCCTTCATTTTGTGTGATTGTTAATTCGTAAATTGGTAAATTCATATAAAATCCTGTGAATGTCCAATTTGATTGAATTTTATGTCCCTAAATTGGTAATTGTGTCTAGTTTGTTCTCTAAAAGGTTATGAATTGATTCAAATCCTAAGTCATGTGGAATTGTCCATTTCCACTAATTGGTCCAGGTGCTGTCAGTTTTGGTCCCCTGTCTTGATTAATTCATTATAAATTGTAAAATAATATTTTGGGGACAAGGTCTGTGGGTTTAGTTCACTTTTGAAGTCTATTTGGTCCATACCAAATTTCAAAGTTCAATTCGTAACCCATTTTGAGCGACTAATATTTCTTTAAGGTGTCGTCCTGTGAGTGGACTGATCAATTCATTCAACTTTGTCGATTTATCATTTCTTATTGGTGAATGAAAAAGACCTGAGGTCAGGCCCTGTGATATTTCCCGTGGGTCTAGTTTACCCATGATTTTTATTGGATTTTATTTTCAATCTTTCCTTGACCTAATATTGCAAATCTTGTTGAGGGTCCAGAAATCAGCCTTGCTGTCAGTTTCCTCTTTTGTGTTAATCATCTTAGTTTTTGGTTTTGGGTGTCATGATGTGGGCTTGGGTCACTTAAAATTAATTGAATCATATAATAACTTATTTGTTGAGTAAAAGTAAATAAAAAGGGGTGGGGGTATATGTCGAGACACGGTGCATGTCGAAAGTTATAAACATTTAAACTATAAGCAACGCTATAAGTATCTATTTATAGTAATGTTAATTAGTGTATTTGGTAATAATTAACTTAATATACCTTATAGGAGTATAAGGTGTGCGGTTTTAAGCTTGGTTGGATTTGCGGAGTTGCCGCACAGATTTCTACATTGCCGACTTGAGGTGAGTACATGCAGTATTTTTACCCATTCTGGGGTACATGGCAAGTAAGTATTTTCAAGATTTCCTTATAAAATTTCTATATGTGAAATTATATGCATGTTTTGAACTACAAGTTGAATTAAAAGAAGGTGTGTTGGTCTATGAACCAATTATGTGAAAGTATATTTTTTTTATTACAAGTGTTATATGTTTTCGAATAAGAATGGCATATAGCCATAAGATGTTGAAAAGTATATTTTGGCATAAAGCTTAGTATGTTAGAAAAATATGTTTTAAACATATGATTATTATGTGATGAAAGCTATATTTGGCATCTAGCCATAAAGACATAAAATGATGTAGTTTGGCATCTAACCACAAGTTATATGTTTATGAGAAATGTTCAAGCAAGTAGAAAGTTTTTGTATGACTGGTAATTGTAGCAAGCAGCGTTAGTAAGGGAACTATGTTCCAACCTTCCCGGGTTAGGTAAGGGATCTACTGGGGAAAAAGCCCCATCGCGAAGTAGATTGCCTCAACACTTCTATGGTGAGGATTGATCCGTTCTTTCTAGCCATAGAGACTTGGGGTATCACTTATGGTGATTAAAGCCCTAAGTATAAAAATCCAGCAAGCTTATAAAACCAGTCAAAGTAAGTAAGAAAGAAGCTATTTTTGAAAAGTATATTATGAAGTGAATTTGAAAGATGTTAATTTTGTAAAGTATGTCATGAAATGATTTTTGAGAAGTAAAGAGTTATAGTATGTTATCACTAATAAGTTTTGAAAGATGTTATATGTTACAAGTTTTATAAAAGTTGGAAAAAGAAGTTAAAGGTTTGAGTCTAAAACTCATGTAACTCACGAGACATTTTTGTCTTACGTATTCTATGTTTTGCCATGTATTCCAGGTTAATATAAATTGCTATAGACGGGATGAAGTTTAGCTGGAGTGGAGCTTGAGTTAGCTCCTACTTTGGACACGAGGTTTAATCCTTTTCTTGCTTACTATGGTTAGATTTGGTATGGATTTGTAACACCCACAGTTTTAAACATGTAAATTATCGGTTTTTGATAAATCGTATTTTTGTATTCATGTATTTATATGCAAAACCATAGTATTTTCTAATAGTAAAAATGGGGGTGTCACATATAGAATCGCAAATTAGAGTCCGGTTTCATGTTATTCTTGTCTATTTGTTGAGTCTAGAATTTGAAGTCTGATTTTTCATCATGATTTTGTGATTTTCTATGCTTTGAAAATTGATGGAAAACAATTAATGTCCCGTAAGTCGGGCTTTTAAATGGACTGCTAGTTGGCCGTAAATTCTATTGCAGTTTACCGGTAATTGCACATTTGCACCATTTTTCTAATAACGTCAATTGGACTTTTCAAATGGACCTACTTTTTTAGCTTTATCTTATTAAATATATATATATATATATATATATATATATATATATATATATATATATATATATATATATATATATATATATATATATATAGCATTTAGAAAAGAATGCGAGTAGAACGTAATCAAATCGGCACATATCAAAAGCCAAGTACCTTATACCCTTGCAATGCATGTACCTTTATGCTTCTGCGGCTGAGCAATAATCACATTCAGCTTCATTCCTTTTCTTTTGATTAGAAACTCTCCCCCCACTCGAGGTATGCACTAACACTTGATGCCGATCACGGTCAAGCTGTGCCTCGCATCTTATGTAAGAAATACATTCCCACTACTGCGTCGATTTTAGCCCATCAGAAAGGGATAAGATCTAACAGAAACCTCACCAATAGACACCCTATACATCATCACTCAATAACGAGATGCACGACTTGTCCTATCGTAAGCATTCTCAACCCTCATTGATACATCCGCGACGATTAAATCCCACACCTTTTGTTCCATCCCGACCGGTCACGACCGAATCAAATCCCAACCCATTCTTATTGATTTAGCATCACCATGACGAAGACATATAATGCCAATTCTCCACTAACCAAAAAAAGCAAATAACACCCGATTCTCTAATGTACCTGACTCCTTAGATTTTTGGGTGACTGTCCTGACTCAGGTATGAATCTTGTGCTTTCGGTATTCTTCTTGATTTAGCATCACCATGACGAAGACATATAATGCCAATTCTCCACTAACCCAAAAAGCGAATAACACCCGATTCTCTTATCTACCCGACTCCTTAGATGTTTGGGTGACTACCCCTGACTCAGGTATGAATCTTGTGCTTTCAGTAGTACGGGCCATGTACCACCTTCCACACCTATTAATACTTGTTCCAAAAATTCGTCCACAAATCCATAAGTCGCCCCTCACACATCTATTAGACATTAGTATATCATTCATACGGTCCTGCATTAAAGTGCCTAATACTCATCCTAGACTACCTAGGATCTCACGCCCTAGTCGTACCTAAAAGAACTCCTGCTAACATTGTCGGGTCGCCTCACAAACACACAGTCGTACGCATTTGAGAATAAGATAGATGTTTGAATAAATGATCTAAAGTCACAATGATACAAGGAACAACCAATAAGGCCAAACCAAGAATTCTTAGGCTATCTTATTGTAACCGTGTATTACCTAATATCATTCACTAAACAACCTAACATTGTTAGTATAGATGCTAAAGCATCACATAACAGCAACAAACAACATGTAGTAAGGAATCCTAATTCAGGAAGTTCTAGCATGCATTTCCTGACTAGGTTCTCAGCCTACATTCTAACATACACATATCATCACAATAGCACAAACATAGCATGGATATTTAGGAATCACAAAAGCTTACTTGAGCTCGCCTAAAGGTTCGCATCGCATCTCTTTTATTCAATTAAGTCTTCCAAAAATCGTTTTCTTAAAGGGAATCTCTCAGTCCCCAGTTTGAGTTCTGATCCCCATACAGTTCATACAAATACCTCAAACCAAGGCTCTAATACCAACTTGTAGCGCCCCAATTTTCAACCCACATTTTCTTTTATTTTGAATATAAACATAATCCAGTTTTAATTAGAAAATCATATTCAATTACATCAACAATAAATCAGAGTATATGTTTAAACCAAAACCATACGATAATGCATTGTCCTACCCCTATCAATAAAACTCGGTACAATGCTAATGCTCGGGTCATGACATCAGCCTGCCCGTGTTAATGAGACCCAATACAATGCCAATGTATTGTCCTGTCCCCTGTTAATGAGACCCAGTACAATGCTAATGCACTGTCCTACCCCTATCAATAAAACTCGGTACAATGCTAATGCATTGTCCTGCCCCTGTTAATAAGACCTGATATAATGCTAATGCACTGTACTGTCCCCTATTAATGAGACCCGTATAATGCAAAAACACTATCCCGCCACCTGTTATTGAGACCCGACATGATCCTCCTCGACTCATGATCGATTCACGGCATTAGCCTGTCCTGTTAATAAATATAATCACAGTCATATGAACACATTAATAAACTGCAACACACATACAAGCTATCAACATATGCACATCATACAGTAAGGCGACGACACTCACCTGAATTCAACACGTGTAGGCGACCACTAGAAATCCTACCCTCATGCTGAATCACCTAAATCCCACAATACAACCTTATCACATCCACATACTACATTCCAAAGGGTTTGGGTAAAAGTTAAGCCCATCCATATCGTAAGTCAATGGTCAGAGGTCAACTTTCATCAAGAGGTTCGCAGCAGTGGTCTACCTGACAGCGTCGCTAAAGTTGCATCCCCATTACGGAGGTCCTTTGCAGTTAGTGTCGCTAACCAGATCTGTTAGCGGCACTAACTCCAGGCTGTCCAAATTCTCCATTAATCTGTTAGTCGGTCCAACCAAATGTCATGGCTTCCAGGACTCGACAAAGGGAGCAAAGTCTTTGTCTTTCCAGTCCATCACTAGGCCATGCATGCCCCATGCATGTCCAAAACCATAACCCTAACCCTAAAATGATAATAAACCTATTAATCCAAATCATGGCTTAAAGGGGACTGAAGGTAGGGTCTAATAACGAATTTATGTTCCAGAAGAGTGTTCATGGGTGTCTATAAGATCTGGAGTCCTCCAAACTCCAATCCAAGTATAAAAACATGACACAAAGGACAAATCTAGCATGAAACCCTAATAAAACGTCCATGGAATCAACACAGTGGCTTAGATGACTTACCAAAGCCTTAAACTCGAAGAAAAGACCATAAATACGATTTTTTTAATGCTACTCACTCCATCAACCCTTCCTTCTTCAAAACCATTCCAAAAGCAAGAAATCAACAAAGATGAGTAACCAAATGGCTACGATTCATCTCAAAGCTCTGGAAATCGCCAAAAACCGAACCAAAAAGGGTTGGGGCCTTCTTCAAAACCATTCCTGAAGGTAACGTCGCTATGTTACCTAGATAGCGGTGCGATCTCCCCAGTTATCTCTACTACCTTCTGTTGATACCATTTTCAGGGTCTTAGAGAAACGATTATGACAATCCCAAAGTTCTCCCATGTGATTCACACCATAGCCAATAAAAGGGGGATCATTCACTTGTTATCACCTACCCAACAACATCGCTAAAGTTGCAACCCTATTACGGGGGTCCTTTATAGTTAGCGTCGCTAACCACAGCTATTAGCAGTGCTAACCCCAGGCTGTCCAAATTCTCCAGTAATCCCTTAACCGGTCCAGACAGAGGCCATGACTTACAGGACTCGACCAAGGGACTAAAACCTTTGTCTTTTTGGTCCACCACTCGGCCATGCATGCCCCATGCATGTCCAAAACCTTAACCCTAACCCTAAAATGATAATAAATCCATTAATCCAAAGCATGGCTTAAAGGGGACACAAGGTAGGATCTAAATAATGGAATTATGTTCCTGAAGAGTGGTCATGGGTGTCTAGAAGGTCTCGAGTCATTCAAACTTTAATCAAGGTATAAAAAGATGACTGAAAGAGCAAATCTAGCATGAAACCCTAATAAAACGTCCATGGAATCAACATAGTCGCTTAGATGACTTACCAAATCCTTAAACTCGAAGAAAATACCAGAAATATGATTTGCTTGATGCTACTCACTCTATCAACCCTTCTTCCTTCTTCAAAACCCTACCAAAAGCGAGAAACCAGCAAAGAGGAGTAACCAGATGGCTAGGGTTAGTGTCGCTAAGGTCAAATTCAACGGCCAAAGGTCAAAGTCAACAGCACAGTTAGCCCCGCTAACTCCCCAAGTTAGTGTCGCTAACTATGAACAAATCCAAAAGTCTATTAAGTTCTTTATCCATTCGGCCTAGGTCTTAATCCTTCCAGGGACCTTCCAAACAGTCCTAAGTCCATAAAAATCCTAACTTTAACATTCTAACACCATCACACCAATTCAAGAATAAGATCTACATCTAAAATGGTCCAAAGTAATCAAAATCACCAAAGAGAGTTTGACTTACTCTCTAACCCATCCCAAAGGTTCTAAATCATGGCTTTAAGGCATAAAGTTTCTGACTTTATCCTTTACAAACGTGGACAAACACCAAAAGGGACCATTACACTAAATCAATCCATAAGAACATAATTAAATCATAAGAAAACCCATAAAAATGCATAAAGGTGAGAACTTGACTCACAATGGTCCAGAAAATGTAGACCTTTGAAGCTTCACTCAAGAAAAACAACTGGTAGCATCACCACCTTCCTTCTAGCATCAATAAGGCTTCAAAATCCATCCAAACACACCAAAAATGCCAAAAACTCAACCATGATGATCTAGAGAGAGAAGAGGAAGACTTGGAGGCTGAAAGGACTCAAATGGCGGCTGCGCTAGGGTTCCCTGCCCTTATATGTGGCCTAAGCATGAAAATCTTGGGTTTTGGCCCAAAATCAGACATTAGCGTCGCTAACACTAAGGTTACCGTCGCAAATAATGATTGTGCAAACCCACTTCCAGACCTGCGAATATTAGTGACTCTAATGTTAACATTAGCGCTAACTACTTTAGCGGCGCTAATGTTAGCATTAGTGGCGCTAATGTCAGAATTTCCCAAAATCTCATATTTTGCTTCATTTTTCGCGTTGAACTTGAACCTTTCAAAATTAGGGTCTTACAACTCTCCCCACTTAACGACATTTCGTCCCTAAAATCCTTTCCTTGCGTACCCTAACCACACGCCAAAAACTCAAACCAATTTATGGCCAATACAACTTCTTCAACTCCGAACCAGAAAGAATCTCACCGATAACTTGGACAGGATCAAGATCGATAACATCCTTACATGTCCGAAATTCCCAATTCTTGAATGATCCGCCACAAAACTCCAAACACAAACACCCGAAGACGACTCCTTCAATGCCAAAATCCATACCCTGTTAACCGAATACCACACTGACCGTTCCGCGCCTAACCTATGCCAAACCGTTATTTCTAGATACACACCTCAGAGTATCTTACCAAGCCCCATGACTAACAATTTAACTTACACCATCTCGGGAGATACCCAAACGCATAACACCCAACAACCATTCACGCTAGCACAACCACTGATCTATAGACCCATAAGAACTCTGTCCAAGAGTATCCGAACAAACTAAGACCCAAACACGCGATACACCACTCATGTACAGCTCATCGGACTATTCTCGCACTCATCACTATTCATGGAATCCTAGGTTTCTGTTCCGTTCAGCTTGCAACCAAACTCGTAAGCTTTTCCTGTTCAATTCCTATTTCCCCAGTCGCAAGAATAGATCAGGCGACTGAGAACAACATCTAACACTCATCAATCTGCCCGTACGACTACACACATCCCTTCCAAATTCGCCCACAGGGATACGCACTTAACAATCTCTCTAGGTTTCGACCTAGGATCAACTTCTCGACCAACCTCAACAAACTCAACCAGCGAATCCACTTGATTCTCTAACACAAGGCTGTAACACCTGACCCTTTCTACATACCAGAAGAAACAGGTCTTAACCGAAAACCACCATCCTAAACCAAAAATCTCACAGACCCAACCACATCCAGGAGCATACGGTCTTCCAAATATCGAGAACGAACCTGAATACACCCAACCGAAACTATAATCACACTTCTTTACCAAAGTCACCTAACTTCCAATGGACAAAACTTCCTAGAGAAGATACGCAACCACCTTGATGATCATAACCCAATCCTGAATGCGGTACCTCAAAACTACCAACCAATTTCTAAATAGGTTATCCAACTGATTCTTACTACAAAGCCGAGAAACCCTAAAAGTCGAACGCTTCCAATACCACCGCTCCACAAATCCGAGAGAAAATCCAAAGAATCGAACCCACTCTTCTTAACTTTCACCAACATCTCAGCTACTTAACACATACCAACTCGACTTCCATTCAGCCAACACTTCCCAAGGGAGATACCCAACCGTATCTCGATAATCAAACCCGGTCCAAAATTTCATACGCTAAAACTCCTAATCGCTTCCCCAGATTGGTTATCCAAATGATCTCTAACGGCCTGCCTATAACCTCCAATAATACCCAACGCTTCTTACACGACTGATCCATCCTCCGAAAGAAAACTGAATACCCGAGTCTAGCATTCCCAATGCTGAAGAACCGAGGTACTCTTGCTGCCAAACGAACGAACACACTAATAACCAACTCTTTGCTCACACCTCCCTGATTACTCTACTGTACGTGCCACCGCCACTACTTGATTCGAACTCGAACAAATAACACAACTTTCAGCACAACAAGCTTAGAAGGACTTACCGACGATTCCCCACGCTCTTTACCCGATTAAGCTAAATGGAAATCTAACGATTATCCCAACTCCACCAGAAACCCTACCTCTTAAGGAAAACTCCAACTTCCTGAGAATAGCAATAAGTTGCCAACCTCCCTGCGACATCACAGCGTTGACAAGAATCCTGTCGCATACCCAAGTGGCCTACACGCATAACTACACTCAACCGAAAAGATGACAAACTGAAAAAAATCCAACAACCTCCACCCCAGCAATTGAAACATCACTGAACCGACCACAAATGCCGTTACCCAAACAAAACATACTCGATAACGAGAACACAACCACTTTCGACCGACACAACCACTGATGCAATTTTCCCACTCCATACTGCAACTTTTAAACTTTGCCACAGACTCTTAGTCTATTCTACAAATTCTACACCCAACGATCATCCATCAGCAATTACGCGGAACTCGACTCAACCCTCAAAACCATTAAACATCGAACTCCCAACAACCCTCGAACATATGATGACGAAACACCCACAAGCTCGCTTTTGCTACGAACAGAATGTGACACCCGGTCAAGGTTCCGTACTACGCTCAACCTAAGCTAACTTTCACTTGCTCTGTACTGAAAATCTGAAACACGTGACTGCGTAGAGAACATTCTTTTCTTAACACTGAAAACCACCTCCGTTGATCCCTCTTTATCCCAGCCCCAACACTGACAAAGAAGCCTATTGGAGGTGATCAATAGAACAGAAGATCGCAACGTAATGCTTTGTAACGAAACATACTGACACAATCCTTCATTCTTGATTACAAAAATTCTCCCCCACTTAGGGTTTAAACCCATTAACAGATCAACAGCTACAACCATTCCACTGATAGTCCACCTTTTACTTACTAATAAAACCACAGACAATCACTTGCCTCCACCCGCATACTAGAGATGGACATCAACTAACTACCCGCATCCACACAAACCAAAACAAAGGCTACTATATAGAAAAGCGATAAAAGCAGAATTGCGTAAACTTACCGACAATGACCGACGAGGATCCGCCTCTAGATCCAGCTACTAAGCCCCGCCTTCCAACTCCGGGTCCTCCATCTTCACTTGGTGAACTCCCTTACATGTTGGGGCAACAATCCCCGACTTCTAACTAGCGTCCCTAGACAATCCCGGTCAACTCGCCTTGAGCTGGCCAATCTGATTGCAAGAAACACAAAATTTCACCTCCAACTTACCGTCCCGGCGGTAAGGGTCCTCCAATCTATCTAAAACTGCATCTCGAAACTTCTTCTGCGAAGACTGCCCCAAATCCTGATTCTGCCTCGCATCTCCCTCGACACCGCAATAGACTCCATCTTCAGTAAAAGTCTGTTGTCGAGCAGCGGCCACAAACCCTCTGATCTCCTTCTTCATCATAGCCTGGCACCGAGCCATCATCGCCTCTTCCTTCGCAGCGAACCGCTTCTCAAACATCACTAACATCTCCAACTTAACTGAATCAATTAACAAAAGGAGCATCTCAAACACAGCTCGAGTCACTTCCGCAGCGACCAAACCCTGAACATCCTCATCACTCATCTAAGGCCCCACCCGGCTTCACGAACTCGACAAAAATCCCGAATCATTTCCTCTTAGATCATCCCTCCTCATTCTAAAATCCGACAAGAAACGAGTTACAACACTAGAGTAGCACAAAACACACGATTCCCTCGTCTACAGATTCCTTAGATTCCTTGGGTCACTTTTCATCCCAGGTACGAATCATGTGCTTCCAATAGTACGGGCCCTTGTACTACCTTCCACACCTATTCGTACTTGTTCCGAAGATTGTGTCGGTTCTCTAAGTTGCCTCACTCCCTTCTAAAGGGATTTCAGAAATCATCCAAACCACCCTGCACCGAAGTGCCTAACACTCTTCCTAGTCTACCTAGGAATTTCACATCTCATCCGCACCACAAGAACTTCCGGTTATACCGATAGGTCATTTTGCGAACTCGTAATAGTATGCAGTAAGAACAGATTGACAGTCGAATACATGCCGCTACCTTAAAGTCACAACCAAACAAGGAACAGCTAGTAAGTCCAGTTCAAGAATTCTAAGGCTATCCGATCCTATTACATACAACCCTAAAGCATTCCTTTATCTTCTTAACATTATAAGCATATGTCCAAAAGGCATACACACTATTAGCATATAGCAAGTAACACACAATAGGCAGCACACTAGGCAAAAGGCATCCCTATGATCCAGGCCAATTCTATCATGCAATTTCCTGATTAGATCCTTAGCCTCTTTCTAACATATATCATTTCATCAGCACATAATATCATGGGTATTTTGGGAAATAAAACACTTACTTGAGCTTTGGCCGACTGTACGTATCGCATCTCATTCTTTTCAAAGCACATTATCCGTTAAAAATCATAAGTCAGATGTGCATACCATGTTTCAAACTCCCAAGCAACAATCAAACAAAACATGCAAGGGAATCTTCCATGTGTTACTCAACCTAACTACTTAGGAATTTATTTATGAACATTTTTTCCTTCAAAAATAGTTTTAGAAAATCCCCAAATCCCTAGTTTCAGTTTGGAATCTCAGTCATGTTCATCCGAATTTTCGGAATCATATTCATGTTCATCCAAATCCCTCAAACCAAGGCTCTGATACCAACCTGTAACGTCCCAAATTCAGTAATAAAATTTTTTGTTTAAAAACGGTTCAATTACATAAAACGGGTACCAAATAAAACCATCCAATTAAAACTTATTATTCAAACATTAGAGATCGTATTTATCAAAAACATTTACAAACAGTATCCAGCGGAAGGCTTAATTATCAAAACGTCAGATGTGGTACAGTCGCGCCGTGCACCAAGCTCAAGCTAGCAAATACCTGAAAAACAGCTAGGGTGAAAGAGTAAGCACAAATCTTAGTGAGTTCCCCAAGATACCACCCGATTCATCACATAACAAAAATCGCAAAACGTCTCCGAGCTTTCCCCGAACAACCTGGCTCTCGGGGTTGACCCGATTCACCTCCGCTAAGAACTCATGAGCTTGCCTTGTGCTGTCCGTCACCGAATCAACTCATTCATTAGACTCTCGAGCTTTCCCCGATATGTCAATTTATCAACTCATTCTTTGACTCACGCGCTTGCCTCGATGTAACATCCTCTATCTAGGGTAAATAATTTAATGAATAAAAAAACAATGAATTTAATAATTATAATAATTATCTAAAAGTGAAATTAATTAAAATGTGAAGTTTGAGGAAGTAACTAGTCTAAAATGACTTAATAAGGGTATAAATGGAAAATCCTCATATGCAGTTCTAGAATAAGGACTTATTGGTAATTAGTATTTTAGAAATGATGGGGAAGGACTTCTAGTGAAAATATGGCATAACTTAAGTTCTAGAGGGACCAGTTTCCAAAAACTGAAAAGATTGGAGTTAAAGTTGGGAAAACCCCCATTTCTCTCATAAGTCACGATTTGAGAGAAAGGGAGGGAGAAGGAAGCGATTTTTTAGGAGATTCAAGTGGAGAAGCTTGACTCTAGCAAGATCTAAGTAGTTTACATCCATCAATTGAAGATTTGAGGTAAGAAATCTAATCTCCATGTTAAAAACCCACCATCTTGGGTAGATCAAGCTCAATTTCGAATTTCATAGTTGGAAGGAGATGAATTCTATGATCCCAAAGGTGTAGTTTATGTATTCCAATGATTATCTCTTTATAATTTGATGGTTTCATGCTTGGAGAATAATTTGGATGTTTGTTGATACTTATGAACCCTAATTTTTGGGGAAAAACCCACCAATTAGTGAAACCTTGATGATTTGGATCAACTTACATCTTAAATGAATTCTATGAAGAGCTTAAGTGAGTTCCTAGTGATTCCAATTAATGGAAGAAGGAATCCCTTTAATTATGACCAAATTGTTTGAATGGAATTGGATATTCCTTGATCTAAGCTTATGAAGTAAATTTGGAATGATAACATGGATTTGATTCAATGGAGATGATATTGGATGGTTAAATATAGTGTAATGATGTATTATTTTGAATTAGAATAATTTTCTTTCTATGGTTATGAGTTTAGAGAAGTGTTGGACCTTGAATTGGGTGAAAAGGAGTGAAAAGGACCAAAAATCGGGCTACTGGGCATTGTACACGACCCGTGCCAAGTCCACACGACCCGTGTGGATGGGTCTGGACTTTCTGATCAAATCTACATGACCCGTGTCAAAGGACACGACCCGTGTCAACCTGTACAGTCTAAAATAGTTGGGTTTTGAGCTTTAAGGGTTGGGATGTTGGTTCTAATGTTCAAGTAAACTCCTAGGACATGTTTAACTAATATTTTACATCTAATTAGTAAAGTTAAATAGCCTTAGAGTTAATAGTAATGTTGAATGTTATATCTTGTAGGAATGTTGAATGTTATATCTTGTAGAAGAAGAGTGATTGAGGTTGATGCAAAGAGTAACATCTTCTTGGGACTTAAGGAAGGTGAGTTACCGGGAGTACACATCCCTCTTCTAACTCCTAAGTGTGTCTTATTTCATTTCCATGCGTACCTTATGTGCTAAATGTTGCATAAATTCTATATGTGCATGGCATTAAAAGAGTTATTTCCAAATATGTTTTTACAATAAAAATATTGATGTGGTTTTGATAGATATTTGATCATTCCTCCATGCATTGCATATATGAGGGGTGGACCGTGTGAACATTGTGACGAAGATGAGACGATTTTCCCGGATTTAGTGAAATCATGGGTTAATACCCAAACGAGTTGTTGTCCCGGATTTAGGGAAACCATTCCTGGCAATAGGGAATCGCATGAGGGACTTGCTAACCCTCATGGGACTAGTGTGGTGGCCACTAGTTCTAGTTTAGCCTATACGGGGATCAGATGACATGCTTCGTGCATGTTATTCATGAACTTAGGTAGGTGCCACTGAGGTGAGTTGGACTTTTAAGAGATTAACATGGGGTGGGATAGTTGCATCACGCATCATGCTACATATCATCACCATCTAATTGAGTAAACTTTCATAATATTCAAATGAGTTTTAATGTATATAAAACTAATAACTTTTGGAGGTTGTCTCGGGTGTTAAGGTTATCCTTTCACCCTCAAAGAGATAGCCTCGGGTAACTCACTAGCCATTTCAATTGCCTAACTGTTTTGATGTGTACTCAGGTTTTGAATAAGAGCTAGTGGCATGACGAGGACTTTTAGAAGACCACGGTTTGTGTGGCCATTTGAACCGTGTTTTGTACTTGAATTATGATACCAGCGCGCTACATGTTTAAAACTACCTTTTAGATGTTTTGGGACCATATTTTCCGCAATGATGAGACTGCTTTTAAATTAATGATATCTTTTTGATAAATAATGTTTTAATTATAAATCCCTAGCGAGGGGTGTCACAATTTGGTATCAGAGCATCAGTTTAAGTGAACTAGGTACTAGGATTAGTACTTAGACTTAAACTTAAGGTGCTCACGAGTTGAGAATTTTGTGTTAGCTAAATAATTGTATATTATAAGATTAATGTTCTTTTTCTCAGAATGGTGAACACTCGTAGTATGGGTCCGTTGGTTGAAGGTCAAGAGGGTGAGGCCGGTGATGAGGCTCAATCCCCACCCATCTCCCTTACAAGCATTGAGAAAATAATGCTTGACATATTGGCAAAATAAGAAGAAAATATGGTTGGTAAGATGAAAGAGCTAATTGAAGATCAAGAAGTACGTTTGAGAGAAGAAGTGAAGAACTTGTTTGGGGATAACACCGCTTTGGGCTGGCATGAAACAAGTAGCTCGTATGATAGCATGCAACATGGGCCTCATAGCATCAATGTGTCTCAAGATATGGTTGCACCAAGGAAGAAGTGTGGTTTCAAAGACTTTAACTCTTGCAAGCCACCAACTTATAACGGGACATTAGATCCGGTTGTACTTCACAATTGGGTGATTGAAATTGAAATGGCTTTCTATGCTTGTCAATGCGGTGATGATCAACTTGTGAACTTTGCAATCACTAATCTCAAGGAAATGGCTCTTGAGTGGTGGTTGGAGACTAAGGAAATGATGGAGATGCATGTGCTGGAGAGCCTAACTTGGGATGTATTCTTAGAGAAGATGAAGGAGAGGTTTTGTACTAAGGAAGAAATCCGTGACCTTGAATGGAAATTCCTCAACTTGAAGAAAGACAAAATGACCATCACGGAGTACAATGCCAAATTCCGAAAACTTTTGAGCTTTGCTAGAAGGTTGGCCCCGGATGAGGCCACTAAAGTGGATCAATATGTAGGAGGTTTGCCTTGGAACAACCGACTGAACTTTGAAGCTTCTTCTCTTGAAGTTGCAATGAGGAAGGCAAGGAAGATTGAGAAAACATTGGAAGAACGAGACAAGGAGAGACCCCAATTTACAAACAAGAGAAAGGAAGGTCACGACTCGCATGGGAAGGATAAAATCGACCAAAAGAAACAAAAATTTGAAGGAAAGAACAAGGGTGGAGAAACATAAAACAAGAACAAGGATGAAGTGGTGTGCTTCAAATGTGGTGATAAGGGCCACTTTGCTAATGCATGTACCAAGGGGTTCAAGTGTTATACTTGCGGGGATGTCGGTCACAAAGCAAGTGAGTGTACTTCAAAAGAGAAAGGGGTAGTGGGGGCGGAAGAAAGGAGGCACCTAGGACTAGAGGAAGGGCTTTTCAAATGACTGGGGAAGAGGCTAGAGAGAAGGCAAATGTGGTGTCAGGTATATTTCTTGTAAACTCTTTACCCGCTTCTATGTTATTTGATTCGGGGGCTACTTATTCTCATGTGTCACCTAATTTTTCAAAAAGACTACAGTTACCTTTGCATAGACTTGAGTATGAACTAGTGATAGATGTAGCGGGTGGTGCAAGCAAAATTGTGAGTAAAGAGATATCGCATGTAAAGGTGGAGTGTAGTGGGGCAGAATTTTGGGTGGATCTTATACTTCTGGATGTTGGAGGATTTGATGTAGTTCTTGGGATGGATTGGCTTGCAAAGTATGATGCTGAAATTTTATGTGGAAAGAAGATGGTAAGAGTGAAGACACCCAAAGGTGAACCGATTCTTATTTATGGAGACAAAAGAAGAATACCCACTAGTGTGATCAACGTGATGAAAGCAAGAAGATGTTTGAGAAAGGGTTGTCAATCTTACTTGGCATATGTGGTGGACACTATGAAGGAAAAGAAGACTTTAGAGAATATTATGGTGGTGCGGGATTTTCCCGAGGTGTTTCCCGATGACCTACCTGGTTTGCCACCGGATCGTCAAGTTGAATTTCACATCGATTTGGTACCCGGAACCGCGCCTTTAGCCAAAGCTCCGTATCGTTTGGCACCCGTGGAATTGAAGGAGTTGATGACTCAATTGCAAGAGCTTCTTGATAAGGGTTTTATTAGGCCTAGCTCTTCTCCTTGGGCAGCTCCAATTTTATTTGTGAAGAAGAAGGATGGTTCCATGAGAATGTGTATTGACTACCGTTGATCTCAACAAGCTGACTATCAAGAACCGGTATCCTTTACCTCATATTGATGATTTAATCGATCAATTGCAAGGTGCGGGTTATTTTTCAAAAATTGATCTTCGGTCGGGTTATCATCAATTGAAAGTAAGAGACGAAGATGTAGAGAAGACGGCATTCCGAACAAGATATGGGCATTTTGAGTTTCTTGTAATGCCTTTTGGGCTAACTAATGCACCTGCGGCTTTCATGGATCTTATGAATCGGGTGTGTAAACCGTTCCTTGATAAGTTTGTGATCGTGTTCATTGATGATATCCTCACTTACTCAACGTCGGAGGCGGAGCATAAAGAACATTTGAAGATGGTACTCGAAACTCTAAAAAGAGAGAAGTTGTATGCAAAATTTTCCAAGTGTGAATTTTGGATTGGAGAAGTTCAATTTCTTGGGCACGTGGTGAATAAAGATGGAATTAAAGTGGACCCGGCAAAGATTGAAGCGGTAATGAATTGGGAAAAACAGAAGAATCCAACTGAAATTAGAAGCTTTCTTGGCTTGGCGGGATATTATAGACGTTTTATAGAAGGATTTTCCAAGATTGCATGTCCGTTGACTTTGTTGACCAAAAAGAATGAGAAGTTCGTATGGACCGACAAACAAGAAGAGGCATTCGAATTGTTAAAGAAGAAGTTGTGTGAAGCTCCTATTTTATCACTTCCAGAAGGCACCGAAGATTTTGCGGTTTATAGTGACGCGTCGGGTTTGGGAATTGGATGTGTTCTCACTCAAAGAGGAAAGGTTATCGCTTTTGCGTCACGTCAATTAAAGGAGCACGAGTTGAATTATCCCACTCATGACAACGAGTTGGCGGCGGTGATTCATGCGTTGAAGATTTGGAGGCATTATCTATATGGTACACAATGCAAACTCTTCACGGATCATCAAAGTTTGCAATATTTATTTAGTCAAAAGGATTTAAACGCAAGGCAAAGGCGGTGGATTGAAGTATTCAAGGATTATGATTGTGAAATCCTTTACCATCCGGGTAAAGCGAACATCTTTGCGGATGCTTTGAGTAGAAAGGAAATTAGTGAGAAAAGAAGAGTTAAAGCATTAAGAAATGAGGTGGTCTCTACGCTCGTCGATATTGACAACGCCTAGTGATATCAAGTATTTTAGGCGTTGTTGAGTCCTATTCTTGGTAAAAATAATATCAGATATATCTTGGTATTCTCACTATTCATGCCAGGACTTGTTTGGAAGAAATGAATGGAAACAGGGACTAAAAGCATGCAAAAGGAAGAAGTTTGGGAAAGAATGAAAAATCAAAAAAAACACGTACGCGCGCCGCGGGTTTCTCAAATACGCGACGCGGGCTTAAGGCGGTGTAACACATTCAAATGCTGAAGAAACGGGGAAAGATAAGTACGCGCGCCGCGGATTCTTCATTTGCGCGGCACGGCTGCGAGAAATTTGCAACTATAAATAGAGGCATTCCCAGCCGAAAACCCAAGCAAAGACCGGGTGTAAAATCGACCTTGAAGCTCTTTGACTCCAAGATTTCGTTCCAGCAACTTCTTGATTGGTATTTTCATGTTTTGGATTTTATTTTCAATTAGTTAGATTGTAGTAAGCATTGTCTTGTATCTTTGGGAGTGACACCCACTGATATTAAGCTTTGATTTCTGTTTTAGTAGCATTTGGTTACTGTTTGGATGTTTGGAATTGAGTTTAAGTAATGAGAAGCATTTGGTTACAAGTAATATTGATATTTCGGTGTTTTGTGTTTTGATTGTTTAAGTTGTGTTTGAATATTGTTTTGACCTTGTTTGGGACTGTTTTCCTTGGCTGAAATCAGTAGTCAACTAGGTTAGTTTTAGGCATTGAAATTTGGCTAGTAACTGTTCAGTTAGAACCTTAGTTATTGGTTAGTTTATGCCTTGTTTGGTTTGCATGTTTTGGATGCCTTTGTTTGCTTCTGATTCAGAGATGTACTTCTGATTTCAAAAAGTAACTAGGTTTGTTTGAGCTTAGCTTTGTTTGGCTTGGGTTTGTTTGATCATTGCTTTTGAGTATACTAGTTAGGAAGGTAGAAACTAAAAGTCCTCCGACTGTAGCGTGACACTACTAGTTGGTAATCTGTCATTTGGTCTAACCACGAAGCTCCTGCGGATCGACCCTGACTACCACTGTGCTAGTGTGTGTGTGTTAGGTTTTTTTTATTTTTGACCGCACGATGACCTAGGCGTGTTAAATTTTGGCGCCGTTGCCAGGGAGCTGTGAGCTTAGATTAGGTGATTAGTAGGAATTTTTGTTTCTTGATTTTCTGTGAGTTTCATTTGGTGAGTCTTTATTGGTTTTCTGGTTTTGTGGGCATGTTGTACTAGTGCATGCGTACCCGCAGGGGTGAGAAATTATCCCCAATGCATTTTGATCCTGAGATTGAGCGTACTGCGCGCAAAATCCATGTCCGTAGGCGTTTGAATATCATCAGTTTTAGTGAAGTTAGTAGTAGTCCAGTGAGTGTTGCCCAGGAACCATCAGGTGAGGCAACGGGGATGTTTTCTATTCCCCGACTGTCAGAGTTTCAATTCGGGAGCACGAGTGCTTCTGGTGGTGCAGTTTCAGCCCCTGCACCCATACCATCATGCACTCCGCCATCTGTGCCACCATTTACACCCGTTTCACAACCACAATCTACCAAGAGAGCCGACTCGTGATGGCACACCAGTTTCTAGACAGCAGACATCAACCTCTCTACCATTTTCTCAACCACAAATAGTTCTCTTTAAACCTGAACCCACTTTTCAACCTGTGACACAACCACAACAATACCAACAACCTCCTCAGCCACAGTACCAGTATCCGGAGGAGGAGGAAAGATACGATGAAGAAGACGAGGGATGGGTGCCACCCAGCAACCCAGAACCCGAGGTCGAGGACCTCTGAGAAGAGCACCACAATATCAACAACCATCGGGTCAGCAAGGGTATAATGAGCATCACGCATACGGTAACTTTGCTCAACCCTTACATTTCGCACAACCGAGAAGGCAATCGGTTGCATCACATTCCAGCCACGGGAATATGATGATTCATCGCCAATTTATATTCCTGATAACATTGATTCTCAAGTAGAAATAAGACCTCAATTATTAGGAATATTGCCAGAGTTTAGGGGGTATAAGAAAGACGATCCATACAATCATATATATGAATTTTTAGCGATTGCCAATGCTAATAACCCTAGAAATATCAATAGGAACATTTTTAGGCTTAAACTATTCCCATTCACTCTCAAGGATAATGCCAAATACTGGTTCACTTCCTTACCGTCAAATAGCTTTACCACATGGGATCAGCTCAAGGCCAAGTTCCTACAAGAATTCTATCCAGCTAGCAAGACAACCAAAATTAGAAGGATCATTCAGGACTTTTGGCAAAAGCCAGGGGAGGCTTTCCACGAAGCATTCGATAGGTTGAAGGAATTATTACGATCCCGCCCACATCACAAAATTCCTAGGTGGCAGCTAGTTAAGTTATTCTTCGACGGAGTCAGTGAAACGCACCAGGCCATGATAAATGCCTCATCTAGTGGGACATTTATGTGGCAGGATCCAGAAGAAGCGTGGCAATTCTTGGAGCAACTAAGCAATGGTTCCAAGGAAAATTTTTCCACCAAGAAGATTGTAGGTACGGCAGCAGCAGTGGGAGCCGATGCTGACCGGAGAAAGGAAGTAAAGAAAGAAATTAGTGAACTTAATAATAAGTTTGAACGGCTCATGTCAACACTGCAGAATGGACCATAGAGTTCATCACAAGGAGGTCAAGGAGGGCCTAAAACGCAGGAGGCGAACCAAGTTTATGGCCAGGGTCAAGGCCAGCATAATAATAATGGACGACCCTACAGGCCCTATAATCAAGGACAGTAGCAGAATTTTAAGCAAAACAATTACCAAGGTCAATCTACCAATCAGCCTAGAACATATCAGCATGCAAACAACAATCATAATGGAAATACAAATGGGATTAGCAACAATAACAACAGGGGGCCAATAATGATGCTAATAATGCCCCGGGGACTCAAGAGGAGATGATTGCCAAGATGTATGAAATGTTCAGTGCTATACAACAATAGTCTCAAGCAAATGCGAAAGCCATTGCAAACATGGAACGACAAATTGGACAAATGGCTGAGGATCAGCAAAAGAGGGACAGTGGAAAATTTCCAAGTGCCACGGAGGTTAACCCAACCCATAATCAGCGACCAGGAAAAGAGCAAGTTAACACTGTCGAATCTGGATGGCGAAAAGTCACTTTGGAAGATCTATTTGAAGTAGGAAGTGAAGTGGAACTGGAGAAAAGAGGAAAAGTTCCAGAAATTGAGGAAGGTAAGGAAAAAGGAATTCCCGTTGAGAAGGAAACTCAACCAGGAGTGGAAAAAGAGGTCCAGGAAAAGAAGCAGTCGACGGTAGCAGGAATCAAGCAGAAAAAGAAGGATAAAAAGGGGAGAAAGAAACAGGAGGCACCCAAACCAATAGGGCCTTTAATAAACCAACCTCTGTGGGATGAACTTAAAGATGCTCCTGAGGATACAAGAATTCTTCAGGAAATGTGTGAAAGAATTGGAAAAAATAAAGTTCCCACACCAGATACTGTGAGGTTGAATGTGAAAGCAAGTGAGGCATTGTTGGGGACACTGCCCAAAAAGGAGAAGGATCTTGGATCACCATTGATCACTACCACTGTAGGAGATGTGGTCATTCGGAACACCTTGCTGGACTTCGGAGCAAGTGTAAACATATTGCCAGGGTATCTGTACGATAAGTACAAGAATGAAGAAATAGAGCCAGCAAAAGTTGTATTGCAGCTGGCTGATCAGTCAACAAAGGTATCTCTGGGAAAACTGACTAATGTCATAGTCAAGGTTGGGGATTTCTTCTATCCCGTGGATTTCTTAGTTATGGAATATGAAAGCTTGGATGACGCGCCTGCATTAATTTTAGGTCGTCCATTTCTGGCTACTGCCGGCGCGGTGATTGACTATAAGACAGGGGATATGGACATATCTTTTGGGACAAGGAAAAGAAGACTGAACATGTTCGGAAACCCTGTATCATTACCTTCAGAGGACGATGGCAAACAAATGGATAAAAGTGTGTTAATGGAGCCTGGAGTTAGAAGCAAAGGAAAAATATGGACGTGAATGGGGGAAGGCGGGAAAGAGGAAATTTTAAAGGAGACCAAAGATCACCCGTTGTCCACCATTGATAAGGAGCAACTGCTGGACATGATGGAAATGATGGAGGCAAGACACCAGCAGTATGAGAGGGAATCAAGAGAACGAGAGGCAAAAGTCTTTAAGCTCTTGGAATCTCAACAACAGTGGATTAGCGGTGTGAGTGATCGAATGACGCAACTCACATCCCTAATATCAATGATAGCCAATAACTTCGTGCCAGGATTCAAGTAGATGGCATCAAAAGTCCAAGAAGAAGAAGAGTAGGCATAGGAATAGTACGTCTGGCTGAAGACGTTAAACTTAGCGCTTGTTGGGAGGCAACCCATCGTGTCATAGGTTAGGATTTATATTTCTTAGGAATAATTAGGAGAATATATCAATCTTTGCAGGTATTGGTGGTCTAAGGCAAGTGTGGGGTCGTGTGAAAAGTTTTGAAATTTTGATTGACCGCGCCACGGGTTTTTGAATTGCGCGACGCGGGGTCGGAAACCAACCCGATGCGCAGGGGTTGATTTGGTGACACGCACGATGCGGAAAGCGTAAATGCGCGACGCAGGAAATGATCAGTCGGTTTTCTCTCTATACTAAGGTAAGACGCGACTCAACCAAACCCCACACGACTCGGAGCTCTGATCGACGAATTTCTCTCACGTTTTTTCTTGCTCATTTTGTTTCTACTACCAAGCTACGCTATTCTAACTACCTATTAGTTGTTAAAACTAGTGATTAGGTAGTTAATTTTAGTGATTTATCCAAAAAAAGTACAAAACTTAGAATCGCCAATGCTAACTCATAAGGTGTTTGTTTTGCCAAATAGAGACCCTAGATGAGTTAGTCGGCACTTAGGCTACCTTGTGGTATGATTGGATCGAGTTTAAACAGGTTAAATTGCGAGTTTTGATTGGGGTTTTGCAAACAGCCGCTCGCCGCGACGCACCTTGCTCTTGGGCCGCGCCGCAGTGCGGTGGGGAAGAAAGGACAAATTTTACAAAAAAAAAAATTCTTTTGTGGCTATGTGTCTTTTTGCAGATGATGTTCAGATTAGATCACCCTTTCCTCCAGTTCCCTGAGGGACTTGCCAGCTCAGCGGAGTACATTTCACGGAGAGACGCACTGACTAGTCGCTGGGTCCTCGAGGCGACAGTCATTGACAGGGATATATTGAGGGACGTCGGGCTCTGGGGTGTGATCGAGCCATTCTTACACCACACCTGGACTCTCGGGGAGGCATCGTTCACATACCGGGGCTGGGACAGGATTATGGCCACCGAGGAGGACGTCGTCTACACCGAGCTGCTACTGGAGTTTCTATCCACTATCTACTTCACAGAGGGAGTGCAACCTCCGTTCCAGGATCGTACGATTTCAATTGGTTGGTGCACAGAGGGAGTGCAACCTCCGGGAGTTCGGGAGGCGAGTGGGTTTATACACTCCAGCGGACCTCCAGCACCGCCATTTCACTCAGTTCTTCGGAGCTTGTATCCAGGGGCAGCCGGAGCGGGCTGCCAACATGGAGGTTTGGGCACCACTATCCAAAATCATTTACGAGGCGGGGACTTCCAGTAAGAGTCAGCTCCGTGACCCACTCCATCGTCTCATGCACCGTATCGTCTCCACCTCCATTATGCATCGGGAGGGGGGCGAGAAGGTGTCGGGCGACGACATGACCTATTTCTGGGTTCTCCTCGACCCCTCCAGATTCCTCCACCTCCCATTCGCCCTCGCAGTTGCCCTATCCACCCACTCGACAGGCGCTTCCGCCAGCAGTCCACTGGCCTGGGGGTATTTCATTACCCGCCTAGCCCGTTTATATGGGATCCTTAGTGCCCCCGTGGCTGCCTCCTTAACCGCTCTACCTCCATCTCGCACTACGGCGCGAACTCTGGAGAGGATGAGGCTTATCGAGCAGCAGCGCCCGAGGCAGTTCATCCGGGCACCGACACAGCCACGCCAGGACCCCCATCCGGCATATGCCCAGCCGGGCAGGAGACGATAAAGGCGGGAGGCACCCACCGAGCCAGCACCACAGCCGCAGCCACAGGAGGACCCATCCGCCCTCCACCGATTGGAGGTCAGAGTCGCTCGGATAGAGGATCAGTTGGCATGGATCGGGGAGGTACTTCTAGATTTGGCCACCCAGCAGGGCCAGCACCCCGACCATTCCCAGCCAGAGCCCATGTTCACGAGGCTGGACCCTCCAGGCCACCAGGTGGCGATTGATGTACTTTTTCTTTCTTTTTATTTTTTGGGATATATGTACAAAACTTATGACACCACTATTTGTATTCTGTTTATATTTTATTTGTCATTTTGCTTTTAATTTGGTTGTTGAGTCATGCATGATATACCAAATGGGGAGGAGTTGTCTCAGACAAGTGTGGGGTCACTGTGCCCCTCCACTTGTCTCGACCACCGGCGTGTTCACTGTAGCGCTACAACTCTGGAATACGAGATCAAGGGTCCGTTTGTTCGCAATTATACCTATGATATTGAGTACCAACCGAGCAATCTACTCTCCAAAGGGGTAACTCTTTCTCCCTTGTTTTGAAATAATTTTGTACAACGGGGACGTTGTACGGTTTTAAGTGTGGGGTGTGGACGGTTGAAAGAGAATTTTTTGAAATTTTTGCAGAAATGATCAATTTTCAAATTTTTAGAATTATTTTTCAATTTTTTTTAATAAATTGCAATTTTGAAACGAATGGTTTGTGATTGTGATAGCAGTGGTATTTTTCAAGGAATACTAGATAGTTCTGATCATGCTATTAGTTAGTCAAATAAGTTGAGTTTTATGAGTTTAGAAGATTGGCTTGTTTTAAGATTGGAATTTAGGAAGGAAATGTCAATCTGTGGCCTTTGACATTCGAGCAAGTAGACATAAAATGGGGCCTACGGGCATTTCTACTCCTTATTACCTAAAACCAACTGGTTTGGGATACTATTGTCGGAAGCTCACTACACGGGTGTCATCGAAAGTCATGGATAATTCCTTAACGGCCTTTAGAATCTGAATGAGTAAGTACACTTCAGTGTGGACTGAAAGTTTGTAATCAAGGGTTCTCTAGAAAGCCATGAATTCTAAAGAACAATTCAATTATGTTTTCGCGAACTATTTCACTCTAACTCATAGGGCAATAAGCTTTGAAACTGAACACAGTCAAAAATTGTTTGAGTCTTTATTATAATTTGTAAAAAACTCTCTTGCTTGGGGACAAGCAAGGCACAAGTGTGGGGTGTTTGACAACGCCTAGTGATATCAAGTATTTTAGGCGTTGTTGAGCCATATTCTTGGTAAAATTATATCAGATATATCTTGGTATTCTGACTTTTCGTGCCAGGACTTGTTTGGAAGAAAAGAATGGAAACAGGGACTAAAAGCATGCAAAAGGAAGAAGTTTGGGAAAAGAATGAAAAATCAAGAAAATACGTACGCATATCGCGGGTTTCTCAAATACGCGATGCGGGCTTAAGGCGGTGTAACACATTCAAATGCCGAAGAAAAGGGGAAAGATAAGTACGCGCGCCGCAGATTCTTCATTTGCGCAGCGCGGCTGCGGGAAATTTGCAACTATAAATAGAGGCATTCTCGGCCGAAAACCCAAGCAAAGACCGGGTGTAAAATCGACCTTGAAGCTCTTTAACTCCAAGATTTCGTTCCAGCAACTTCTTGATTGGTATTTTCATGTTTTGGATTTTATTTTCAATTAGTTAGATTTTAGTAAGCATTGTCTTGTATCTTTGGAAGTGACACCCACTGATATTAAGCTTTGATTTCTGTTTTAGTAGCATTTGGTTACTGTTTGGATGTTTGGAATTGAGTTTAAGTAATGAGAAGCATTTGGTTACAAGTAATATTGATATTTCGGTGTTTTGGATGTTTGTTTTGTGTTTTGATTGTTTGAGTTGTGTTTGAATATTGTTTTGACCTTGTTTGGGGCTGTTTTCCTTGGCTGAAATCAGTAGTCAAGTAGGTTAGTTTTAGGCATTGAACTTTGGCTAGTAACTGTTCAGTTAGAACCTTAGTTATTGGTTAGTTTATGCCTAGTTTGGTTTGGATGTTTTGGATGCCTTTGTTTGCTTCTGATTCAGAGATGTACTTCTGATTTCAGAAAGTAACTAGGTTTGTTTGAGCTTAGCTTTGTTTGGCTTGGGTTTGTTTGATTATTGCTTTTGAGTATAGTAGTTAGGAAGGTAGAAACTAAAAGTCCTCCGACTGTAGCGTGACACTACTAGTTGGTAATCTGTCATCTGGTCTAACCACGAAGCTCCTGCGGATTGACCCTGACTACCACTGTGCTAGTGTGTGTGTTAGGTTTTCTTTATTTTTGACCACACGACGACCTAGGCGTGTCAGATATGTTGAAGGAAGTACAAGAAAGAGCTCAATAAGATGGTAACATTAAAGAAGAAAGACTTGGAAAATCGGTGAAGTTTGAGGAAAATCCTCATGGACTGAAGACGTTTCAAGTGTTTGGGTACCGTTGTGTGGTGGAAAGAGGGAATTGATTCTTGATGAGGCTCATAAGACAGAATATTCCGTTCATCCCGGGTGTACGAAAATGTATATGGCTTTGAAGCCTTTGTATTGGTGGCCGACCATGAAATTGGATATTGCCAAGTATATCAACAAGTGTTTAACGTGTTCCTTGGTGAAGACCGAGCATCAAAGACCTTATAGAGAACTTGAGCAGTTGGAAGTCCCGGAATGGAAATGGGAAAAGATCACCATGGATTTTGTTACCAAATTACCGCGAACAAGGGGTGGTCAAGACATGATTTGGGTCATTGTGGACCGGTTGACTAAAAGTGCATTATTTCTTGCGGCAAGAGAAATATGGCTTGTTGATAAGTTTGCAGAATTGTATGTGGATGAGGTCGTTCGGAGGCACGGGGTGCCATTATCGATTGTGTCTGATCGGGACCGTCGGTTCACGTCACATTTTTGGAAGAGCATGCAAGAAGTATTGGGAACCAAGTTATGTTTGAGTACGGCATATCGTCCTCAAACTGATGGGCAAAGTGAGAGGACGATTCAAACTCTTGAAGCCATGTTGCGTGCATGCGTGTTGGATTTTGGAAGATGTTGGGACAAGCATCTTCCCTTGATTGAGTTTTCTTACAACAATAGTTACCACTCATAGATAAAGGTGGCTCCGTATGAAGCTTTATATGGACGAAAGTGTAGATCCCCTTCATGTTGGTTACAAGCGGGAGACAAGATTTTGGTGGGGCCTAGTTTGATTCAAGAAACCGTGGAAAAGGTGGAGGTAATTAGGGAGCGGCTGAAGGCGGCTCAAAGTAGACAAAAGAGTTATCCAAATTTGAAGAATCGACCCATGGTATTTCAGGTGGGAGATCAAGTATTACTTAAAGTGTCACCTTGGAGAGGAATAATACGTTTTGGGAAAAGAGGAAAGCTTAATCCAAGGTATATTGGACCGTTGAATGTGTTGGAGAAGATTGGGAAACAAGCTTATCGACTTGAGTTGCCACCGGAGTTGAATGGAATTCACAATGTATTTCATGTATGTTACTTGAGGAAGTGGCTTGGTGATAAGGTTGACTTTTTACCTTTAGAAGAAATTCGGGTGGATGAGAACAAGAGACTTATAGAAGAACCGGAGGAAATTTTGGATAGAAAGGTTAAAAAGCTAAGGAAGAAGATGATTGACTTGGTTCTTGTCAAGTGGAAGCATTCGTCGGGAGCAAATCACATGTGGGAAACGGAAGATGAAATGCGAAAGAGGTATCCACATCTTTTTGGAGAAGCCGAGATTCCGAGGACGGAATCTTCTTAAGGGGAAGGTAATTGTAACATCCTCTATCTAGGGTAAATAATTTAATGAATAAAAATAATGAATTTAATAATTATAATAATTATCTAAAAGTGAAATTAATTAAAATGTGAAGTTTAAGGAAGTAACTAGTCTAAAATGACTTAATAAGGGTATAAATGGAAATTCCTCATATGTAGTTGTAGAATAAGGACTTATTGGTAATTAGTATTTTAGAAATGATGGGGAAGGACTTCTAGAGCAAATATGGCATAACATAAGTTCTAGATGGACCAGTTTGCAAAAACTGAAAAGATTGGAGTTTAAGTTGGGAAAACCCCCATTTCTCTCATAAGTCACGATTTGAGAGAGAGGGAGGGAGAAGGAACCGATTTTTCAGGAGATTCAAGTGGAGAAGCTTGACTCTAGCAAGATCTAAGTAGTTTACATCCATCAATTGAAGATTTGAGATAAGAAATCTAATCTCCATGTTAAAAACCCACCATCTTGGGTAGATCAAGCTCAATTTCAAATTTCTTAGTTGCGAGAGATGAATTCTATGATCCCAAAGGTGTAGTTTATGTATTCCAATGATTATCTCTTTATAATTTGATGGTTTCATGCTTGGAGAATCATTTGGATGTTTGTTGATACTTACGAACCCTAATTTTTGGGAAAAACCCACCAATGAGTGAAACCTTGATGATTTGGATCAACTTACATCTTAAATGAATTCTATGAAGAGCTTAAGTGAGTTCCTAAGGAATCCCTTTAATTATGGATCAAATTGTTTGAATGGAATTGGATATTCCTTGATCTAAGCTTATGAAGTAAATTTGGAATGATAACATGGATTTGATTCAATGGAGATGATATTGGATGGTTAAATAGAGTGTAATGATGTATTATTTTGAATTAGAATAATGTTCTTTCAATGGTTATGAGTTTAGAGAAGTGTTGGACCTTGAATTGGGTGAAAATGAGTGAAAAGGACCAAAAATTGGGCTACTGGGCACTGTACACGACCCGTGCCAGGTCCACACGACCCGTGTGGATGGGTCTGGACTTTCTGATCAAATCCACACGACCCGTGTCAGCCTGTACAGTCCAAAATAGTTGGGTTTTGAGCTTTAAGGGTTGGGATGTTGGTTCTAATGTTCAAGTAAACTCCTAGGACATGTTTAACTAATATTTTACATCTAATTAGTAAAGTTAAATAGCCTTAGAGTTAATAGTAATGTTGAATGTTATATCTTGTAGGAGAAGAGTGGTTGAGGTTGAAGCAAAGAGTAACATCTTCTTGGGACTTAAGGAAGGTGAGTTACCGAGAGTACACATCCCTCTTCTAACTCCTAAGTGTGTCTTATTTCATTTCCATGCATATGTTATGTGCTAAATGTTGCATAAATTCTATATGTGCATGGCATTAAAAGAGTTATTTCCAAAGATGTTTTTACAATAAAAATATTGATGTGGTTTTTATAGATATTTGATCATTCCTCCATGCATTGCATATAGGAGGGGTGGACCGTGTGAACATTGTGACGAAGATGAGACGATTGTCCCGGATTTAGGGAAATCATGGGTTAATACCCAAACGAGTTGTTGTCCCTGATTTAGGGAAACCATCCCCGGCAATAGGGAATCGCATGAGGGACTTGCTAACCCTCATGGGACTAGTGTGGTGGCCACTAGTTCTAGTTTAGACTATACGGGGATCAGAGGATATGCTTCATGCTTGTTATTCGTGAACTTAGGTAGGTGCCACTGAGGTGAGTTAGACTTTTAAGAGATTGACATGGGGTGGGATAGTTGCATCACACATCATGCTGCATATCATCACCATTTAATTGAGTAAACTTTCATAATATTCAAATGAGTTTTAATGTATATAAAACTAATAACTTTTGGAGGTTGTCTCGGGTGTTAAGGTCATCCTTTCACCCTTAAAGAGATAGCCTCGGGTAACTCACTAGGCATTTCAATTGCCTAACTGTTTTACTGTGTACTCAGGTTATGAATAAGAGCTAGTGGCATGACGAGGACTTTTAGAAGACCACGGTTTATGTGGCCATTTGAACCGTGTTTTGTACTTGAATTATGATACCACCTCGCTACATGTTTAAAACTACCTTTTAGATGTTTTGGGACCATATTTTCCGAAATGATGAGACTACTTTTGAATTAATGATATCTTTTTGATAAATAATGTTTTAATTATAAATCCCTAGCGAGGGGTGTCACACTCGATCTTGTCGGTAAACATCTAAGGCACATACAACACATTATTACACAAAGTAATAAAGCTACCTACGCATGCAACATCACCCATAGTATAGTGAGAAGACTTACCTGATCCGCAAAGCCAAACAGCACTCCTCCTGCGCGTCCACGGATCCAACAATGCGAATAGCCTAACAAGATAAAGTCCACTCAGAACTTCCTAAATCCTAAATAGGATAATCATATAAGATCGGCACCCCGAACCCCCAAGTTTGACTAAAAGTCAACGGTCAAATGTCAAAGTCAACAAAAGTCAACAGCACAGTTAGCGCCGCTAACTCCCCAAGTTAGTGTCGCTAATTATGAACAAATCCAAAAGTCCATTAAGTTCTTAATCCATTCGGCCGATGTCTTAATCCTTCCAGGGACCTTCCAAACAGACCCTAAGTCCATAAAAATCCTAACTTTAACATTCTAACACCATCACACCAATTCAAGAATAAGATCTACGTCTAAAATGGTCCAAAGTAATCAAAATCACCAAAGAGAGTTTGACTTACTCTCTAACCCATCCCAAAGGTTCTAAATCATGGCTTTAAGGAATAAAGTTTCTGACTTTGTCCTTTACAAACATGGACAAACACCAAAAGGGACCATTACACTAAATCAATCCATGAGAAGATACTTAAATCATAAGAAAAACCATAAAAATGCATAAAGGTGAGAACTTGACTCACAATGGTCCAGAAAATGTAGATCTTTGAAGCTTCACTCAAGAAAAACAACTTGTAGCATCACAACCTTCCTTCTAGCATCAATAAGGCTTCAAAATCCATCCAAACACACCAAAAATGCCAAAAACTCAACCAAGATGATCTAGAGAGAGAAGAGGACGACTTGGAGGCTGAAAGGACTCAAATGGCGGCTGCGCTAGGGTTCCCTACTCTTATATGTGGCCCAAGCATGAAAATATAGGGTTTTGGCCCAAAATTAGACATCAGCACCGCTAGCACTAAGGTTAGCGTCGCTAATAGTGATCGTGCAAACCCACTTCCAGACCTGGGAACCTTAGCGACTCCAATGTTAGCATTAGCGAAGCTAACTATATTAGCGGCGCTAATGTCAGAATTTCTGAAAATCTCATATTTTGCTTCATTTTTCGCGTTAAACTTGAACCTTTCGGGATTAGGGTCTTACAGCTATAAATAGGGAGTTCCAGGACCCCATAAACATGCGCCAATGTCATATAGATGGCATACTCTCTCTGGTTTTCTTTGTATTTTGGGTGTAAGTCACTAGAGGCACGACATTTGTGCTGATTGCTCCCAAGAGATCAACAAAGGTATGTGGTTCTAAACAATCTTAGATTTTTTTGATTTATGCCTTTAGGTTCTAAGTTATAGATTCAATTAGAGAAAACATAGATCCTTAAGTTGCATGTGAAATTAAGAGTTTAAGTTTATTTGTTTGCCTATACCCTATTAGTTGTATCAGAGCATTGTTTGTTTTCTATTGAATGACTATAATTGTAGATTTGATCTTATGGTTTATAAAAATTAAACCCTTAGCCACCAAGATGTAGACTTGGGCTAGGGTTTTAGAAACCCTAGTCTCCACCCCTATATTTTTTGAAAATTTGATAAGGTAATCGAGGGTTTTCTATTTTTGGTAATTATGATTAATTAATAAATGGAAACCCTTACCCTTATTTGTAGAAAACTTAATGGACAAGGATTAGGATTAAATTAATTGGATTAATTTGATTTGGTAATCCTTATTTGATTTAATTCATTTAATTAATTGTTAATTCAAAGACATACATTAAATCAATTTGGGTTTAATTTTAAATTTAATTAAATTGTTTAATTTGGAAATTTAAAAAGACAAACCAAGTATTTTAAATGTTTAAAATACATCTTATTTTTATTATTATTAAATGTTAATATTTATATGTATAAGATTAAGTCAGTCAAATCGCTAGTATAAGGAAACTGCCTATAAAATGGCGGTTGAATGGGTGTCCACTCTCACCCACCGCTTCCTTGATCAGTGGAGGGTCATTAGCATAACGGATTTGATAGGACAACCTAATCTCATTAAAAGTATAATGCTATTAGAGAAAAGTAGTAGAACCTTTAATAAAAATCTCAAATCTAGTTACTTTAGGAAAAATGTGAATGATATGCTAACCCATGAAATTGCACATTACACTTTATGAGTCATTAGTGGAGCGTGTGTGGTTTATCGGCACAATAATAGGGACTTATAAAGAGTGGTAATGGGTATCTGATAAATTTTCATTGTTGATGGAGCGTGTGTGGTTTACTGGCACAACAATTGAGATGATAAATTACTTTGAGGTAACCAAGCACATTTGCATGGTTGTTCACAACTTGTTTGTGATCCTCGGTATCCCAGTCACGAATGGAAGAGCATAATACGAGATTAAACATGTCATTGAACAGTTTTAATGAATCTCAAAATATCTAGGAATTTCACTTAATTTGATTATCTTCCGTGGTGGAATTGGTAAATCGTCACTTTTACCTACCTTTATGTGACTTACAATTATATTACTACATCCCTCTTCTAAGTTGTGAATTACATAGTTGGGTCCTAGCCTTAATATTCATTCTTTGGGTTATATATTAAGGAATATACTTTATCTAATTAAAATTGTCGTCCTTTATAGATGTCTGCTCCAGCTGATGCTTCTACTATCCCATCCGCTCCCCAAAACAACCACAATAACTTCTCTTCGATCCTTTCGCTTTGATCGAAGGTGACATTAGATGACACCAACTATAATGACTGAATGCGAAATATCAATATGGCTCCTAGATTCGAGGACAAAGAGTATGTAATCGAAAAAGAAGTCACCGAGATCGATTCAGAAACAGCTACTCCTGATGAATATGCCTCATATAAGAAACACTACGACGATGCGACTAAAGTGGTCTGCATCATGGTAGCTATCATGGTCCCCGAATTGCAGAGATTTTATGAGTACTATTGACCATACGAGATGAACAAGGACCTTGTGGAAAAGTTCCATAAGCGAGCTCGTCATGAAAAGTATGAAGTAGTCAAGGCCCTCATGGCATGCAAGGTGAAAGAGGGAGAGTCTGTATGTGCCCACGTGTAAAGAATGTAATGATATGTGGAACGACTCGTTAAGCTGGATGTGTATTTTGATGAGGAGTTGGCTATTGACATAGTCTTGAACTCCTTACCAAGTTGTTATGATAAGTTCATATTTGCTTATCATTTGAACAACACTGAGACCACCTTAGCTTAGTTGCACAACTTACTACATACTGCTGAAGCAGAAATGAAGGGTAAAGGTTTAGCCTCTACTCCTGTAAGTGCTCCCGGTATGGCTATTGGATAGGGAAAGGGGAAGAAGGGAAGGCTCCTCTAAGACAGAATTAAAAGGGCAAGGCGCATGCTGGGTTATCCAACAATGGCCCACAGGCCAAACCCGGTTCTGACATTTATCCCGTCCCGAATCCCAAAGAGGCCGATTACTTTTACTGCAATGAGAAAGGACATTGGAAACAGAGCTGCCCAAAGTGCCTACAAGATCTGAAGGATGGTAATACGAAGCCCTTCTCTACAGGTGTATACACTATTTCTAATAACTCATCATCTTCTTGTTCTTGGGTCCTTGATATAGGATGTGGTTTTCACATTTGCTCTGATTTGCAGGGACTAAAATAAAGTGAGGAGGTGGAGCATGGAAGAGTGAACTTGATCATGGGGAATAGGAGATCGTCTCCTGTTACCAATATTGGAGTTTATAGTCTAGTGCTTAGTTATGATGTTAGTTTAGAATTGACAAATTGTTGCTACTCATCAGAAATGGCACGTAATATTGTTTCGTTTCATGCATTGTTTAGACAAGGTTATAGATATTTGTTTGATAATATGAATGGATCTATTTCAGTTTATAAAAATGGTGTTTTTATATTTGAAGCTTTACCTTGTGATGGTGAGTATGAAACTATGACATGTGTAGACAATTTAGGCAATAGTGTACTTCAGATTGATTCGTCTAATGGTATATACAAGGCATGCTTGTGGCACTGTCGTCTTGGATACATTAACAAGAAACGCATCGCCCAACTCCAAAGGATGGAGTGTTGGAATCATTTGACCTAAGGTCAGATAAACCATGTGAATCTTGTCTTTTAGGAAAGATGACAAAATCACCTTTCACGGGATCTTGTGAAAGAGGTGAAGGTTGTTGGATGTCATACATACGGGGGTGTGTTTGTGTGTATGGACCCTTCAGATCATCCACAAGGGATGCTAATCGATTCTTGATGACTTTTTGTAACACCCGACTTATTAACAAAACACCCAATAAATTGTTTTATTTTTCAACCATATATGTTACAGTCAAAACCATATTCAAAGGGGTATTAGTTCATACAAACAGGCACAAGAGTATCAAGGATTACAATATACTAGTATTATACATCCTTCAAGCCGGGCTGCTACTTCACATTACTAAGTCCCTAGTCACGAACTTTGTCTTTCCCCTTAGCAGGATCACGCTCACCTGCAGGGACATATCAAATAAACACCGTGAGCTATAAAGCCCAATGAGTAATCATATAAATAATCTCACATATATAAGAGAATAATAACATTTAAATTCTCATAACAGTTTCTGTCCCATATTTCATAGTCATAATTGACCGCACCATATATCATGGCTATATAAGCCGCACCATATGTGTAAGAACCCGCAAAAGCTGTAAAAGGGTAAAATGGTCTTTTGGCACATTGTAAGACCATTATGTAAAATAATATGTATTTGTAGAATAATATTATAAGAAATAAAAGTGTGTGCAAAATTTGAAGTTTTACCGCGTGAATAGTGAAACTTGACCAAAAAAGGGCAAAATGGTCATTTGACATGAAAATGACCAAAATGTTAAGAAAATGTTAAGCTAGAAGTTAATGAAGCTTGTTTTGCAAGATTATGGGTCTTAGGACCATTTTTGTAAAGAAGTTAGAAGGTTAGGGGTTAAAGTGTAACTATCCTATAAAATTAAATATATAAATATAAGAGAGTTATTCTCTCATTATTGATAACTCAGTAGAAGATTTCAGAAGACTCGAGAGAGAGCGAGAGAGAGCAAGAGAGAAGAAGAATTTCTGTAAGTTTTGGCAAGGAATTGAGGTTGGAATTGAAGGTTCCCAAGTAAACAAGGTAAAGACTTCTACTATTCATCATCTTCTTGGGTTGAAATCTGGAAAATCGGGTTTATGAAGCTCATATGAAGTTTCCAGAAATTCATTCCCATCTAGTTATACCAACATATCAAGTAAACACACTTCAATTGTGAAGTGTTGTTGAAATTAAGAAAAAGATGAAAATATTGCTTAAAAACCCTAATTCACGGGTTTACATGACCAATACCAGTTTTTAGGGTTTTGTTGAGTCCAAATGATCACTAAGGATGTATTAAGACACTCCTAAGTGGTTAATTTCAAAAATTTGGATTTTTAGTGAAAATATCAAAAAAAATGGGTTTTTGTGAAATTGGAATTGGAATCAGTGATTCCATGGGTTAAAACCTGGTTTAAAGTAAGGGTTTTAGTCATGGAATGATAGTAAAATTATTAAGTTAAGTATTAAGCACTTAATAGGTCAAAATAGAGGTCTGCAGCTCAAAAATCGGACTGAAAACACAGTCTGCAGGCTTGGCACGAGTCGTGCCTTTTTAACCCTAGAAGTGCACGAGTCGTGGTCACCTGAAAAGCCAAGAAATAGCATGTTACTCTTAGCATGAGTCGTGCTTTCCATAGCACACAAAGAGCACGAGTCGTGCTCTTGCTGGGCAGTGTGCTGTCCAATTTTTAAGACTTGAATTCGATGCTAGGCTTATCTGTTTGGTCTGTAACTCATACCATAGCCTTAAAATGGTATGAAAACATATGGAAAATTGTTAAATTCATAATCCGACGTCACGGAAAATCACTGTAGCATGCAGTGGCTAAACTTCAAGTTTATGTCAAAACTTGATTTTTGAGATTTGAGCTAGACTTGTCCGATTAACTCCAAATTTGAAATACAAGTCTAATATGGACTAAGACTTCATGGAAAAGTGTGATGAAACACAAGAGTTGGATCGAGATTCAAAAATGCGGAATAATGTAAATAAACAAGATCAAGAACAGACAATATGAAGAACTGATGTCTAATGATTAAAATGCAACTCAAGAACAATTCGATGAGAACTATTCTGTATGAGCGCCGTGATGATCCTACAAAAGTTAACCCTAACAAGGGTATGAATCAGCTATTTAAACAAAAACTAAGTATGGAAGGACAGACCCATTCCATAACCGATAGCTAAATTAATGGCTAAAAATCGGGCAACAAATCCGATTAGCATATTTGACTCAATCTTAAATTATGACTCAACAATCTCCCCCTTTGAGTCAAAAGATGCAATCTCTCATCATTCTTCAGGTTTTACTTCACTTGTTTGTCTGTCAAACACCTTCGGAATGATTGCCAGAATCCTTTTTCGAAATTCAATGTTCCATCTTAACATGTCGTTGATACAGGTTTTATCATCAGGAGTGTTGGATGGGAACTTATTGATGATGTGAAGAATATGTTCCAACACTGGAGTCCTGTAAAGATGTTTGTCCAACAGAAAGAATATTCTTTTAATATTCTCACGGCCTTCCTTTGAATTGTATGCCACACTCCAGTTTGAGTTGACAATTTTTCCGATTTTGCGCTTGTTCAGATTTTTGGGCGGAGGATGTCTCACAGTTAAAGGAACTTTGTCTAGAACACCAGCAACTTCAACATCTAGCTTTGCCACTTCCAGAATGTAGTATCCAAGCATTCTTTTGACATGATCAAAAATAGGATAATACTTTTGTTCTCTTGACAAGATGTTGAACAAAGATATCTAGTCGAATGGATTCATGAAAGGTAGATCAGCAAGTGAAAATTCCATCTTCTCTTTATCATCTCCTCTGAAAGCCAAAAATCTTGAATTCATGAATGGAACAGTAACCTCAGGAAGACGAGGAGTTAGTTGTACAATTTTCTTCAAACTCCACGTTAAATGTTGAGGATGCGCATTCTTCAGATAGAAAGTGAACAACAAATCATTCACTTCCGAACTAGAAAGACGGGTGTCTTTGAGTTCCTCAAACCCTCGGAACAGGAGAGCTTTTGCAGTTATCGGAAAATCGAACTGCGAGTTTACATCATTGCTTGTGTTGTACGAGGCTATTGGTTGAAGCCAGTTCTCCACAGGCTCAGTAATTGCTTCCAATGTCATTCGTTTATAGTGCCAGGGAGGAAACAACGGCATTTGTGTTTTCAGGAGTAACTCAGCCTCCCTTTTGGCAGCTTCCTCAGCATCAAGTTTCCGAGTAAGATTGAGAATTTCATCAATTTCCTTTTTCCTGTTCGGATTCATAGCGTTCGGATCAGATTCTCTTTCTTCCAAAATCTTTTGCCTTTGTCTTTTGATGGACCAGCGCCTCCTTCAGCATTTTCATTTGGTTTAATAGGAGAGTTTTTCTTCGGAGTCTCCTGATTAAATGTACTTTCAGTGTCTTTCTTCGGAGTCTCCTGATTAAAAGTACTTTCTTCATTCGTTTCGTCTCCCCCTTGTTTCGGAGAGGCAACACTTTCCGAAACACCCTTCAAGGCGGCAAGAAGATTGAAGACTGGATGAAGCTTTAGGGTCAGATGTCTACGCACCTGAGGATTGAGAATCGGATCATTGTCTTCAACAATCCGATGAAGAAAGGAGTCAATCTCCGATATACCACTGCGAACTGCTTTGTTCTGAGACAAAGCAGAAGTGAGAATGGCAAACTTGTTACGTAGATCGGACTTGAGAAGCTGGATTTTAGTTTCTTTGGCGGCTAAGGTATCCATCAAATAATTCTCCGAGGCCAAGTCTGTCCTTAATTGATCAACCTTTGTATCCATAGAAGATACCCATTCGGAATGTTGCTGCTTTAATTCTGAACGTAAGGTAGAGAGTGCCTCTTTTTCATTCTTCAAAGTAGTGCAGAAGTTGGAGATGACCTGTTGCATAGTTTCATTGTTCCGAACATGAGCATCAAGGAAATCTTGAGTAAATTTAAGAACATCCTTTTCCAGTCTGCCAATGGAAGTAGTCGAATCTTGCATTTGGGCTTCAGATTTCTCTATGAGGAAGGTGATTTTACCCATGAGATTTACGTTTTCGGTGATCAGGGTATCCACCGAGTCTTTGTGAGCTTTCAATTGGGATTGCCAATCGGAGACAGAGGGATTCGCCTGGGATTGGAGAAGTAAATCCAGTTTGGCAGAGATGTCCGAGAGCTGATCAGATGACATCGGAACAGATGAACTGGGGTCCTTTAGTTTAACATTGGATGGGGATTCAAGGAAATTGGAAAGATCATCCTGATCATCATTAACCAGGATGTCTTCCTCTTCATCAATGTCGGTAGGAGGGTCGTTATGAGGGGAATTAGGAATGGAAGTTTGTTTTGGTGATAAAGATGGAGACTTTTGAGTGTTTGTGGTTCGGAGGGGCGAACGTTCAGGTGTGGATTGTGGACTAGAATGAGGAGTTGTTTTTGGTGTGGGATCATGAGGCGGTGATTGGGGAGGAGGAGAAGGCTTGGGAGGTGGAATATCGTCAAGGTTGTCGGAAATCGGAACATCTCGCGGAGGAGTCAGAATTTGATGAGTATCGGAGAGTTCGTTATCGGAATCATAAGACTGGACAAGCTTTCGGAGTCTCCTTGGACGTTTGGGCTGTTTTTCGGTGTCAGATGCTGCAGTTCTACCTTTTCGTTTGATGATTTTCTTCGGATTCTCAAGTCTATCAAAAGCAACTTGATGAGCTTGATCAACAGGACGAATTCCTGATGGAGGTAGTTGACGATACGCAGCAATGCATGGGACGTCCTTCGGAACACGGTCCAACATTGTGATCGGAATAGACCCAATGAAATCAAAATCCTCCGATTTGGTTGTTGCAAACTGTATGGTAGACAGCGTCGGAATGACTGCTATGACAGAATCAGTCATGATATGAAGATGATGTTGCTCAATCGCCCTTTTTACCACAATAGACCAAAAACGAGCACACGAGATTTCGGAGTGTCGATTTTTGTAGTTCACACTCTCGACAAATTGGCTCCATAGAATTGACCCGTAATCAAGATTGATATCATGATAAAGACCATAGAACAGAGAGTAAAAAAGCTTACTTGCACTGTCTGTGCCTGTCGTGCGTTCGGAGAAGCTTTTAAACAAAATTGTGAAGAGAAAGTTCCACAGAGGCGGTAGGCTCTTCTTTGTGAACTTTGAAAGTTGCGTTATATCTCCCTTGTAGCCTATTTGGTAGAAAAATCGTGGAAGAGTAGAAGGCGGTAGAGAATCAGGATCAACAATATCCGTTTGATCTGTAAACCCTAGCAATTTTCCAAATCGAGACTTGGAAATGCGAGTTTTGATGGAACCAACTTCAAAAGTAACAACATCATCAGCCTTGTTGTAGAATGCAGATGAGTATGCAGATGAAAGATACACGATTGGAACCTCCTCTGAAGCAGTTAGGGCTTTGCAGATCCTGGAGTATTTGAGACATTCGATCATCGGTTGAAGAGCTTCATTATACTTCAAAGAATGAAGATCAATAATCATGTTCTGATTTTGTTTGATCTTCAACATTAGAGACGAGGAAGTATTTTCGTTCGCTGAGGATGAACCAGCCATTGGAGAGTTCTTGAATATTCGTGAGAGAAAGAGGGCTTTGAAGATGAAGATTTCTGCGTAAGAGATGAAGAGCGGAAAAAAGAAATAATGATCCAGAAATCCTTTAAATATCCCATAAAGAGTGATTTGGAAAAGGAAATCTCGCTTCAGCCGATTACGTTTCCCAAGAATCACGCTGTATCATCATGAGTAACCCCCAAATTTCGCATTGCAGGCGCGTGAAAAGCGACAAAGTAGCTGCTGTGGAGATGACGTTATAACTGTCACGTCATGATTATCTCATCCAAAATTTTGAAATATTTTGAAGAGTAAAAGAAAATTTTCACGTCATCAATCTTAATCCTTAGCAAAAGAAAATGAACCAGAGTTAGAAAAATCAAATAATGATTTTTGTGCAAGAGTGTGCCAAAGATAAAGAAGAAAATCAAGATTTATTTGGTAGTCTGTGATGTCGGAATGACATAAAACTGATTGATCCCGGGCGAATGATCTCTTCCTTTGGAATCAAGAGAGATTCAAAAGTGGTTAGTGTGGTTTCCCGTTGAAGTACGATCAATTGATTGATAAGAATCATTGAAAGGTTTCTTTTAAAATGTTAACTTAATGGGTTGGGTTTAACTGTCTTTCAGATTCCGAAAGCGTGAGAAATGCTCGAAATCGGAAGACAGTACTTGTCTGACCAGAGTAGTCATGAGAACAAGTAAGGGTTAGGAAAAATTTTGTGTGACAAGTGAAATGTTTGGAAATCTAAAAAAAATTTAAAACTGGATCTTTTTGGATAGAAATTACTTGGGTAGAGTAGATTTCATAAAGAACACGCAAAAGTGAAAGATTGAGATTCCCTTTAAAGTTTTCGTCAATTCCTTGGTGGGATCGGATTTTTGGGTTTCATTCGGAATGATGGTAAAAACAATTCCGAAATCATGAACACAGAATTTGTGTAACCATCAGTTTTCAGTGGTAATTCTGAAGACCTTCATAAGGGTTACAGTTATATGGAAGTGTAGTGAATATGGAGAAATAATAGAAGGTCAAGGAAGGATGATGAGTCTCACAGCGTCCCATGGTGAAAATGAGTTGCGATCTTTGACTAGAATTGCCGAAATCATATATTGAAATTGGTTGAGATTTCAATAATCATGGATATTCGTGTTTGGTACTTAGAAAATAGGATAAGAAGAAAAACCCATCAATACATAATAGTTAAAAAAAATTGTGTTCTTGCTGAAGAATGCTGACAAGGATTTGGTTATCATGAGAAAACATTTAATGCTCCGGCGAAAGGAAAGGAAAACGTCCAATCAGTTGCTAATCAGCCGTCTTCGCCTTTATGACACATAATAATGACAGCAGGCTGCATCATTACTTCATAAAGTAATTAAATAACCACACTTGGAAGCTTAACCGGTGTCATTTCTGCCTATAAAAAGGAAGCATTGTTAGTAGAAAACATCCACATCCAAAAAGAAAAAGAAATTACCACCAAAAGAGAAAACTCATGGCGCTTCGTCCCTACAACCGTAATGACAAAGTGGAGGTCAAAATGCAAGAGGGTGACTACGCCGGAGGAATCTATGGCGGGGTTGTCACGAGAGTGTGGCATCACCAGTATGAGGTGAGAATGACCACTCTTAACAACGGCGAGGGTGGTGGACCATTGATCGTCCCAACCAGCTACCCTTTTCTGCAGCCTGTCCCACCAAAAATTGTGGTGGAGTTCAAGCAATTTGACCTTGTTGAGGTCTGGCACAGAAGGGGATGGTGGCCGGCGGTGATCATACGGACCACTCCCCACAACCAGTTCCATGTGGGACTGGCTGATGGAAGTCGTCTTTTTGTTGACGAGAGTGAGCTGCGCCTCTACCAAGCTTTCCATCCCGGTGATCCCCCCATGTGGCATTATTACAAGCTATAGATAGAAGTTGTTTTTGTTTTGGCTTTAGATGTAACAACTTTTGTTCACGTAGCTTGAATAAAATTTTAGTTTTTTGTTGTTTTCTGATTTCTGATTGAATTCTTTATCTGCATTCGCATGGATATGGGCAAGAAGAACAATAAAAAAAATAAAATAAAATACGCAACAACAAAAACAAAAAAAAAAATTAAGGCAAAAAAAAATATTTTTGAGGTATATCAAAATAAAGAAAGAAAATAGCGGAAATAAGTAAAGCAGTAAACGAAATTAAGAATAAAAATAAAAAAATAAAATAAAATAAAAATAAAAAATAAAATAAAATATTTTTGGTCTAGGGTTTGAAATAAAACAATAAAACAGAAAAACAAAGAAAGTTTTAGAAAGGATACACGCGTTCCGAATCTTCCATGTCTAAAATCCGATTCCGAGGCATTCCGATTTTCGGAATCAATCGGAATCTCAGCTAGATATCGGAACGGATTCAGCTTCCATCATTCCGAGACCATGAAGAATTCTGTTGAATGCTGGTTCAGGAAGTGCCTTTGTGAAGATGTCGGCTAGTTGATCATTTGAGCGTACGAAATGAACCTCAATGTTGCCGTCTTCAACATGATCTTTGATAAAATGATATCTGAGTGCAATGTGTTTAGTCTTTGAGTGTTGCACTGGATTGTGACAGATCCGAATCGCACTTTCGGAATCACAGTAAAGAGGAATACATTTCATATTGACTCCATAATCTCTTAGTTGGTTTTGAATCCATATTATCTGAGAGGTACAAGAGGCAGCAGCAATGTATTCAGCTTCAGCTGTTGAGAGAGACACGCAAGTTTGTTTTCTTGATTGCCAGCTTACGAGCTTTCCATCGAGTAGTTGACAACCACCTGAAGTGCTTTTGCGATCTAATCCACAACCACCAAGATCGGCATCGGAAAATGCTTGAACAAAGAAACCAGATCCTGATGGATACCATAATCCAAGAGAGGTTGTTCTTTTGAGATATCGGAATATATTCTTCACAGCATTGTGATGTGGCTCTCTAGGATTTGCCTGAAATCTTGCGCAGTAACAGACAGCAAACATAATGTCTGGTCTGCTCGAAGTGAGATAGAGAAGTGAACCTATCATTTGACGATAAAGAGTGATATCTGCTGCAGGTTTGTCTAGTGAAGGAGCGAGTTTTGTTCCGAAAGCCATCGGAACTTTGACTTTAGAATCTCCCTTCATTCCGAATTTCTCTAAGAGAGATTTGGTATAAGCTTCCTGATTGATGAATATGCCTTCTGAGCTTTGTCTGATGTTAAGTCCAAGAAAGAAATGGATTTTACCCATCGAGCTCATTTCAAATTTAGTCTCCATCAGTTTTCGAAATTCAGCCGTCAGGCTAGGATGAGTAGATCCGAAAATGATGTCATCGACATAGATTTGAACAATCATCAGGTGACTCCCTTCCTTTTTGCGAAAGAAAGTTGGGTCAACAGATCCTTGCTTGAACTTGGATTGCTTGAGAAATCGAGTTAAAGTCTCATACCAAGCTCGAGGAGCTTGTTTTAGGCCATAAATAGCTTTGTCTAATATATAGCAATGGTCAAGATGTTTACTGCTCACAAAACCTGGTGGCTGTTCGACATAGACTGTTTCTTCTAATTCTCCATTCAGAAATGCGCACTTGACATCCATCTGATAAACATCAAAACCTTTGTGTGCTGCATAAGCAAGAAAAATCCGAACGGACTCTAATCTGGCTACTGGTGCAAATGTTTCTTCATAATCAATTCCTTCTTCTTGACAGTAACCTTTGACAACCAGTCTTGCTTTGTTCCGAATGACATTCCCTTCTTTGTCTAACTTGTTTCGAAAGACCCATTTCATTCCGAGAACGGACGCTTTTTCTGGAGTCGGAACCAATCGCCACACCCTGTTGCGTTCAAATTCATTTAACTCATCTTGCATTGCTTGAACCCAGTCAGCATGATCAAGTGCTATTTTAACTGTTTTAGGTTCAACCTTGGAGATAAACGAATGAAACATGCAAAATTCCACTTTAGAAAATAATGCAGCTTGCTTTTCTTTAGCTTGAGCTCGTGTGAGAACACCAGCAGAAGTCGTTCCGATGATTTGAGATTTTGGATGATCTCTCGTCCATTTTATCATTGGAGGATAGTTTGGATCATATTCAGGATTAATTTCTGAAATGATTTCTTCTGCTTCAGAATGTACCTCTGACTATGTGTCAAGGTCATTATTTTCAAGTTTATTCTCCCCCTGGAAGTTTGCATCGTTTCTATCATCAGGGTGATTTTGTTCAACTGGTAGAGTAGTTGCCTCGGATTCAGGAGTCATACTCTCCCCTTGAACAGTTGATGAACTCTCCCCCTGGATTGGTGCATCTTCAATAGGAGTTGTACTCCCCCCCTGGATGGGTGCATCAGAAATGGGAGTTGGAGCATTGTTCGGAATCGGAACAGCAGTGCAGTGTTCTTGTGAAGATTCGTTTTCACTGACTGTATGCTCTATAAGCTTTAACAATTCATCGCCTTGGTTATCTCTTGCATTTGATTCTGATGTTTTTGTGGTTTCTTGGTCGTCGAACAAGTTCAGAAATTCCTCATATAGATCCATAAAAGGAATTGTAAACCTATTGGATTCGGGAAAGATGTCTTCAGTCTTGGTACTGACGTGCTTTGCTCTGGAATTGTATCGATCATCAAAAGTGATGTAGTATGTTTCTTCAATTTTTCGAGATCTCTTGTTCAGAACTCGATAGGCCTTTGAGGTAAGAGAGTAGCCTAGAAAGATACCTTCATCAGCTTTTTCATCCCATTTAACTCGTTTTTCTTTGGAGTTAAAAAGGAAACACTTGGATCCGAAAACATGGAAGAATTTTACGTTCGGTTTTCTCTTGTTGATGATCTCATAGGGAGTGAGATTGAAGCGTTTTGTGATGTTTGATCGATTCTGAGTGTAACAAGCAGTTGCGATGGCATCGGCCCAGAAGTATAAAGGAAGTTTTGCAAAAGAAAGCATTGTGCGAGCAACTTCACATAGAGAACGATTTCGTCTTTCTACAACTCCATTTTGTTGAGGAGTGTACGGGGCAGAAAAGTTATGCGAGATTCCTTTATTGACAAGAAAATCATCCAGAATTTTATTTTTGAATTCTGACCCGTTATCGCTCCTTATCATTCGCACTTGTTTTCGGAGAAGGATTTCTATCTGCTTGATGAAATTAATCATATTGATCGCCGTTTCAGATTTTTGCTTGAGGAAGAACACCCATGTGAAACGAGAGAAGTCATCTACTACAACCAGAATGTATTTGTTGTGAGCAACGCTTTCTATGGCAGATGGACCACAAAGATCAATATGCAAAAGTTCCAATGGTTCGATGATTTTTGTGTTGATGATTGTAGAATGGCTTTTCCGACTTTGTTTTCCTAGCTCACATGCATCACAGAGTCGGTCTTTGTCGTACTTGAGAAGCGGTAAACCTCGCACAAGATCACCAAGTACCAGTTTATTAATATCTCGAAAGTTCATGTGAGACAACCGCCTGTGCCATAGCCAACTATCATCGTTCGTAGCTTTAGTGAGTAGGCAGATAGCAGGCTTTCCTTGGATAGGTCTCATATCCAAAGGAAACATCTCTCCTTTTCTTTTTGACTTCAAGATAATCTTTTTGGATTCCTTCTCAATCAGTTCGGAGCCATCTTCATCAAAGGAGACTTTGAGACCAGTTCCGACAACTAATTGTGAAACACTGATCAAGTTGTGTTGAAGTCCTTCGACATATGCCACTTTCCGAATTGAAATTTCACCATTTGTGATCATGCCATAGCCTTTGATGTTGCCCGTTGCATTGTTTCCATAACTGACTTTTCCTCCATTTGATAACGATCGATATTCTCGTAATTCCTCCTTCCTTCCTGTCATGTGACGTGAACAGCCGCTATCAATGTACCATTCCGGATCATACTGTTCGTCACGTAGAACCTGCACAAGTTAGAGAGATTTAGGAACCCAAACCAGTGTGGGTCCATGTGAGAATTTACATGAGATAGGAAAAATGCATGATTTTTCAACCCAAAAAGATTTTCTCACAGATGAGTGATTTTTCTTATTTTCAATTATGAACACTTTCATTTTTGTGGATTGCCACTATTCTTTAGCAAAACGGGATTTCTTTGGAGTGAATGTGTTCGTAACATGATAATAATGAGTTTTCTAATTGTGAGAGAGAAAATTGGGATTGTGATTTTTAACCGATTGAGAAGAGGGTTTTGTTTTGGCAGTAACTGTTGGGTAAATTTTGTTGATTTTAGGATCCTGAGTGGTTTCAGGATAGAGTTTTGCCTTTCCTTTTGAATCCGTTGATCCGAGAACACGAGTGAAATTCTTTGTTGTTGTAGTTGAAACAGGAGGTTTAGGTGTTGGTTTGGGTTTTGGTGCAAGCTCAACTTTCCGAAAGGGAATTGGGTTGACTCTCTGAGCTAGATTTGAATCGTGTTTGTTTCTCCAGAACTGTTTTCTCTCTTTCAGATTCTTTTTGTACCTGGCATTCATTTGCTTCCTTTTGGCAATGAGCTCTTCAGGAGACTTATGAACATAGGATGTCGAGCATCGATTAGAGTCAGATTTGAAAGTGCTCGTCTTAGGGTTTGAAGAATTAGATTTCAAGTTCTCTGTACCCCATGAACCACTTTGAGAGACAGAATTTTTACAGTTCAATGATCCAGAGATGTAGTTACCACGAGACTTCCACGAGGTCATTTCGGAAAGACCTTTAGTCTCATCTGAGTTGTCAATTGGTTCTGACCAAAAGAAAGAATCACATACATCGGAATTATCGTTATCGACTAGGACTTTAAGTTCAGTTACATCTTTTGTATTTAGACCTGGTTTAAGGAAAACTTGATTTGGTACAGTATGTATTTTTGGAAAAACAGTAGCTTGTTCGGTTAAAGTGTGTGATCTTTTACCTTCAACAATTCTTGCAAAAGTAACTGAATTTTCAGAAATGAGATTTTTCTTAGTTTCAGTAGAATTTGATACGAATTCCGAACAGTCAATTTCATCCTCAACAGATATTTCACTCATATCACTTTCATCAAAATCGGAAATATTCTCATCAATGGGAGTATTATCAGAATTTAATTTAGAGCATAGTGAATGAAAATTCTTTAGAGTCGCTGTTTTAATTTCCTCATGATCGTTTTCCGAAAAATATTCTTTGACCATACTTTTATGTTCTTTGGACTGTATATAGCTTTCAATTTTATCAAGTCCAATTCGATAAGCTTCCGAAACCTCATCAGATGAAACAATGGTTTCACATCTATGACATTCTGCATCGATTTCATCCTCTTTCAACTCAAGAAAGGGCAAAATCATTTTGTGTAAACCCCTGCCTATGTCACAATCAAGATGCAATTGAGTAATATTATTGTAAAGACGCTTAGCAATTAAACAAAAAATGTTTCTTTGTTTGACAAGAACTAAATTATCCCTTTTTACGTAAATAATATCATCTCGTGCTTTAACTAACTCACTCTCCAACGCCTCGATTCTCATTCGTCTCTCCTCATTCTTATTCGATATCCTGCTCAATTGATCATTTAGGTTAAAATTGCTTAGACGTGTCCTTTTTAAACTATCACTCAAACTGGAGACAGTAAATCTAAGGTCATCTAATTCAGCATCATAACTAGAAGAGCAAATATTTAAAGATTTAAGGATAGATCGTACCTTTTTGACCACAGCCTCACATTCCTTGACTTGTTCATAGACAGGCTTCGCAGCAAAGCAACTTGCTGAGGCTTGACACCCATCGGTAGAGTAACCTCTGCTTTCGGAATGATCAGCTTTCACCATCAGACACCGACCATGTGTCGGATTCCTCACTTACTCATCTTCCGAATCCGTTGACCAGACTTCTATGGTGCCAAACTCGCTGTCCTCTTTCACAACAAAAGCTGCCTTGGTAGATGAAGCATCATTCTTTTTCAGCTCTGTAATCTTCTTTGCATAATAGGCTTCATCTTTCACCTGCTCCTTCTTCTCAGCTTGTTTTCGGAGCAAACAGTCTTTCACAAAGTGATTCTTCCCGTTACAATAATGGCAGTCATATCCTGAGTCGCCAGCAAGTTTCTTCTTTTCATCATTCTCCTTTTTCTGACTTTCTTCCACAGTCTTTTCAGCATGGAAACCTCCTTGTCGATTTCGATTTTTGAATTTGGAAAAGTTTTTCTTGAAGAACTTCTTAGGATTTGATACCATCAATGCTTTGTCTTCTCTGGTCAAATCATCATCGGAAAAGTCAGATTCGGAATCAATTTCGGCGGATTTCTTTCCGGCCACAACTAGTACAAGCGAACCAAGACTGGTAGTCGCTTTGGCTTCCGAAATGATTTCCTTTTCATGAGATTTGAGAATTCCTACAACTTTAGCCAACGTGTAAGTTTTGAACTGTTCATGTGCTTTTATGGTTGAAACGATAGCCTTCCATTCGGAACGAAGACCATCAAGAAAGGTAACCTTTTGCTCAATGACAGTCCGAGCCAGGTTGTATTTCAATAATCGACCGAGAAGATGATTATATCGATGGAAGGTCTGGGTTAGAGTTTCTTCCGAACCTTGTACAAAAGATCCGAAATCAGAAAGAAGAGTGGTCTGAATGGAGTGTTCAAGGTCAGCATCCCCGGAATATAATTCCTTAAGTCTATCCCATATCTCTTTAGCTGTTTCGCACGAACTGACCAGACGAAGAGTATCTGCTTGGAGAGCAAACCTGATAATTCTAAATGCTTTGATGTTGCACATTAGTTTATCTTTTTCGTCTTGAGGAATGTTTGTGTGGGTGACGAGCAAGTTGTTGTATTCTTTTAGGGTTTTGATAACCCTCCTTGTGTCTGTGTGAACGTGCGTTTCTTCAGTGATAGCTTGCCAGATCGTTGCACCGTGTTCTTCAATGCCAAGAACATAATCTTCAAAGTGCAACGCCCAGACTTCATACTCTTGAGTGAATAGAATTGGAGTCCTGGTAGTAGATCCAATGCTACTTGAAAGATTAAAAGACTGAGTATGGGAGTCGTCAAACGCCATTGATACTTGTTTATATGAATGAATCAGAAGTGTAGGTTGATCAAATTCTGATATCTAAGATCGATTGAAACGATGAAGATAATCAAAAACAGATCTGTGAATAACACAAACTCCCGCTCTGATACCAATTGATGAAACACAAGAGTTGGATCGAGATTCAAAAATGTGGAATAATGTAAATAAACAAGATCAAGAACAGACAGTATGAAGAACTGATGTCTAATGATTAAAATGCAACTCAAGAACAATTCGATGAGAACTATTCTGTATGAGCGCCGTGATGATCCTACAAAAGTTAACCCTAACAAGGGTATGAATCAGCTATTTAAACAAAAACTAAGTATGGAAGGACAGACCCATTCCATAACCGATAGCTAAATTAATGGCTAAAAATCGGGCAACAAATCCGATTAGCATATTTGACTCAATCTTAAATTATGACTCAACAAAGTTTCGGAACTGAAATACGACCCCTCGGGGGTACTGTAGCAAAATACGCATATTTCGGAGAAAATTATAAAATAAGTTTATTAATGGTTATACATTTGTTATGACCTGAAGTTGTGTCATAAGAGACTTTTAAGTTATAGAAACAGTTGTAGTAGATATTTCTTAATTAATAATATATATATATATATATATATATATATATATATATATATATATATATATATATATATATATATATATATATATATATATATATATATATATATATATATATATATATATATATATATATATATATATGCTACTTGTATAGGTGGTGCCTCGAACATTGTTGAGCACAGAAAAGGGAAGGGTGTACGAGAAGCTTAGTGAACCGTAGTTACACCAAGGTGAGTTTTATGAGGATTTTCTAGTACATAGCAAAGTAATGTTTTCAGAAAATGAGATTTCCAAATATTTTTAGATTCTAAAGTTTGGAAACAGTTTTGAAAATAGCTCAAAGAGCTAAGTGTTTAAAAGAGATTTTAAAGAAGTTCAGTTTTAAAGAAGTATAGTTTGAAAGTTTTAAAAGAAGCTCTATATAAGAGCTAGAGAGATTAAGCTAGTCTTGAAAGTATATTTTTGATTTTTAAGTTTAAAAGTTATGAGTTTGAGTTTATTATAAATTGTGTCCTGTTTGACCAATTTGAGATGAAATGAAGGAAGTAATAAGATAAAAGCTAAAGTAAAGAAAGTTATAAGAGTCAGTTGTCCGGACTAGGATCACCCACATAATCGGGAGATCTGAAGACACTACTGGGGTGGTACCTCCCGTCGCGAAGTAGTTTTCTAGCTTAGCATACCCTTTGTGTTTGGATGTGTTCCAAGTCATACAGGGGAGATAGAGATATCATAACCTGGCGAGTGGATCCGTTCCATCCCGCGAGGGGAGTTAGTAAAATGAATTAAACTAAACTAATTCATGAGTTTTAGTTGGTCACAAGAAAGAAAGAAAGAAAGCAGTTTTAAACAAAGAAAACTGTTTTGAGAAAAGAAGCAGTCTTTCAGAAAGAAAATATTTTGAGATTTATTATGAAAATAAATTCTAAACAGCTTACTTGTTTATATTTCAAGTTTTGAGCAGAAAAGTTTTGTGTCTAAAACCCATATTACTCACGAGGCTTTATGTCTCACGTATTAGTTTTGTTTTAAATGCTATGTACTTAGGTGAAAGGAGCAGGAGTTGGAGTTGGGACCAGTGTAAGATACAGATAAGTTTGAATTATGGTTTCTGTATTAAGTCTGTAATATCCCCTTGAGATAAAGTTTGTAAAAAAAAATTAAGTGACTTTTTCATAGTCACAAGTTGTAAGATATTTGTTTAATAAACCGTATTAAAATTTGGTTTGAGAAAGGGGTGTTACAATATGTCATGGCGATACAAGCCGCACCAAAACATTATCAACATTCAAGTCATATCCCTAAGGCCGCACCAACAGTTTCATCATTTATTTCATAGCCCAAAGACCGCACCAGTGACAACACCTAGTGATATCAAGCATTTTAGGCGTTATTGAGCCCTATTCTTGGAGAAATTATATCAGATATACTTTGGTATTCTCACTTTTCGTGCCAGGACTTGTTTGGAAGAAAAAGATGGAAACAGGGACTAAAAGCATGCAAAAGGAAGAAGTGTGGAAAAGAATGAAAAATCAAGAAAACTCGTACGCGCGTCGCGAATATCTCAATGGCGCAACGTGGGCTTAAGGCGGTGTAACACATTCAAATGACGAAGAAACGGGATCGGATAAGTACGCGCGCCGCGGATTCTTCATTTGCACGGCGCGGTTGCGGGAAATTTGCAACTATAAATAGTGGCACTTTCAGCCGAAAACCCTAGCAAAGACCGGGTGTAAAATCGACCTTGAAGCTCTTTGACTCCAAGAACTCGTTTCAGCAACATCTCAATTGGTATTTTGTGTTTTAGAATTTAATTTCCTTTTAGTATCAAGTAGTAATTGTAGCTAAGGTCCTTGGGAGTGACAACCACTGGCCTTGAGCACTTTTGGCTTCTGTTTTATGACATTTTGTTACTGTTTTGGTGTTTGGATATTGAGTTTGATGAATGAGAAGCATTTGGTTACATTTAATATTGGTATTTCGGTGTTTTAGATGTTTGTTTGTGTTTTGATTATTGATTTGTGTTTGGATCTTGTTTTGACATTGTTGGGACTGTTTTCCCTTGCTGAAATCAGTAGCTAATTAGGTTAGTTTTTAGGCATTAAACATTGGCTAGTAACTGTTCAGTAGAACTTTAGTTAGTGGGTAGTTTATGCTTTGTTTGGTTTTGCTTAGTTTGGATGCCTTTGTTTGCTTCTGATTCAGATATGCACTTCTGATTTCAGAAAGTGACTAGGTTCATTTGAGCTTACCTTAGCTTGGCTTGAGTTTGTTTGATCATTGCTTTAGGGTGTTAGTAATTAGGAAGATAGAAACTGATTCCTCCGACTGTAGCGTGACACTACTAGTTGGTAATCTGTCATCTGGACTAACTCGAAGCTCCTGCGGATCGACCCTGACTACCACTGTGCTAGTGTGTGTTAGGTTTTTCTTTATTTTTGACCGCACGACGATCTAGGCGTGTCAAATTTTGGCGCCGTTGCCGGGGAGCTATGATGCTTAGATTAGGTGATTAGTAGGAATTTTTGATTTTCTTTGAGAGTTCATTTGGTTTTGTTCTATTTTGTGGGCGTATTGCACTAGTGCATGCGTACCCGCAGGGGTAAGCAATTAGCCCCAATGCTTTTTGACTATGAGATTGAGCGTACTGCTTGCAAAAAAGTGCCCGTAGGCGTTTAAGTATCATGAGTTTTAGTCAAGTTATAGTAGTCCAGTAAATGTTGCCCAGGAACCATCAGGTGAGGCAACGGGGATGTTTTCCATTCCCCCACTGTCAGAGTTTCAATTTAGGAGCATGAGTGCTTCTGGTGGTGCAGTTTCAGCCCCTGCACCCATACCAGCATGCACTCCGTCGTCTGTGCCACCATTTACACCCGCTTCACAACCACAATCAACCAATCCATTCACTTCTGCTATGTCTTGGGGAAATCCGACCCGTGATGGCACCCCAGTCTCTAGACAGCAGGCACCAACATCTTCACCATTTTCTCAACCACAAACAGTTCTCTTTAAACCTCAACCAATTTTTCAACCTGTAACACAACCCCCACAATACCAACAACCTCCTCAGCCGCAGTATCGGTATCCGGAGGAGGAAGAAAGATATGATGAAGAAGAGGAAGGCTGGGTTCCACCACAGCAACCCAGGAACCAAGGTCGAGGACCTCTGGGAAGGGCACCACAATATCATCAACCATCAGGTCGGCAAGGGTACAACGATCATCACGCATACGGTAACCATACTCAACCCTTACAGTGAGCTAAATAAGAGTACAACGATCATCACGAAATTCCTAGGTGGCAGTTAGTCAAGTTATTCTTTGAAGGAGTCAGTAAGACGCATCAGGCCATGATAAATGCCTCATCAAGTGGGACATTTATGTGGCAGGACCCAGAAGAAGCGTGGCAATTTTTGGAACAGCTAAGCAATGGTTCCAAGGCCAATTTTACCACCAGGAAAACTGTAGGCACGGCAGCAGCAGCAGTGGGAGCCGATGCTGACTGGAAGAAGGAAGTAAAGAGAGAAATTAGTGAGCTAAATAAGAAGTTTGACAGGCTAATGTCAACTCTGCTAAATGGACCGCCGAGTCCATCACAAGGGGCCAAGGAGGACCGAAAACTCAAGAGGCGAACCAAGTTTACGGCCAGGGTCAAGGCCAGTACAATAACGGACGACCCTACAGGCCATACAATCAAGGACAGCAGCAGAATTTCAGGCAAAACAATTATCAAGGTCAGTCGTCAGTCAGCCTAGAACACATCAGCCTACAAACAACAACTCCAATGGAAATACAAATGGAAATGGTAGCAACAAAAACAACAGGGGGCCCAATAATGCTACTAACAGTGCCCCGGGGACTCAAGAAGAAATGATGGCCAAAATATACGAAATGGTTACTGCTACTCAGCAACAATCTCAAGCAAATGCGAAAGCCATTGCAAACATGGAACGACAAATTGGACAAATGGCCGAGAATCAATGGAAAAGAGACGACGGGAAGTTGCCGAGTACCACTGAAGTCAACCCAACTCATGGGCAGCGAGCTGGAAAAGAACATGTGAGCACTGTTGAATCTGGATGGCGGAAGGTTACCCTAGAAGATCTGTTTAAAGTAGGAAGTGAAGTAGAATTGGAAAAAGGAGGAAAAGTTCTAGAAAATTCAGAAACGGAAGAAAGTAAGGATAAGGCTAAGGAAAATCCAGTTGAGGAGGAAACTCAACCAGAAATAGACAAAAAGGTCTAGGACGATGAGCAGTTGACAGTAGCAGGAATCAAGCAGAAAAGAAGGATAAGAAAGGTAAGAAGAAACAAGAAGCACCCAAACCAAGAGGACCTTTGATGAACCAACCTCTGTGGGACGAGCTTAAGGATGCTCCTGAGGACACCAGAATTCTTCATGAAATGTGTGAATGAAATGGAAAGAGTAAAGTTCCCACACCAGATACTATGTGGTTGACTGTGAAAGCAAGTGAGGCATTGTTAGGGACACTGCCCAGAAAGGAGAAGGATCCTGGATCACCATTGATCACTACTACTGTAGGAGACATGGTCATTCAGAACACCTTGCTGGATTTGGGAGCAAGTGTAAACATACTGCCAGGATACTTGTACGATAAGTACAAGAATGAAGAAATAGAGCCAGCAAAAGTTGTATTGCAGCTGGCTGACCAATATACAAAGGTATCTCGGGGGAAGCTGACAAATGTTATAGTCAAGGTTGGGGAATTCTTCTATCCCGTGGATTTCTTGGTTATGGAATATGAAAGCTTGGACGACGCTCCTGCATTAATTTTAGGACGTCCATTTTTAGCTACAGCGGGTGCTGTGATCGATTGCAAAACAGGGGACGTGGACATTTCTTTTGGGACAAGGAAGAGAAGATTGAACGTGTTCGGAAACCCTGTGTCATTACCTTCAGAGGATGATGGAAAACAACCGGATAAGAGTGTGTTAATGGAGCCAGGAATCAAGAATAACAGGAAAATCTGGACAAGAATGTGTGAAGGAGGAAAGGAAGAGATTTTGATGGAAACAATGAACCACCCGTTGGCTACTATTGACAAAGAACGGTTATTAGACATGATAGAGATGTTAGAATTAAGACATCAGCAATACAAAAAGGAATCAAGAGAACGAGAGGCAAAGGTTTTTAAGCTCTTAGAATCGCAACAACAGTGGATTAGTGGTGTGAGTGATCGAATGAGTCAGCTCACATCCCTAATATCAATGATGGCCAATAACTTTGTGCCAGGATTCCAGCAGATGGCCTCAAGAGTCCAAGAAGAAGAATAAGGGATCGGAATACCACGTCTGGCTGAAGACGTTAAACTTAACGCTTGTTGGGAGGCAACCCATCGTGTCATAGGTTAGGTTTTATATTTCTTAGAACTAATTAGGAAAATACATCAATCTTCTACAGGTATTAGTGGCTTAAGGCAAGTGTGGGGTCGTGTGAAAGTTTTGCAATTTTGAATGACCGCACCGCAGATTTTTGAACTGCGTGATGCGGGGTCGGAAACCAACCCGATGCGCAGGGGTTGATTTGGTGACATGCGCGCCGCGAAAAGGAAAAAATGTGCGCCGCGGGAAACGATCGGTCAGTTTTCTCGTATATAAAGGTAACCCGCGGCTCACACAACCCTCACACGACTCGGAGCTCTGATCAATGAATTTCTCTAGCAATTTTTCTTACTCATTTTGTTTCTACTACCAAGGTACGCTATTCTAACTACTTATTACTCGTTAAAACTAGTAATTAGGTAGTTAATTTTAGTGATTTATTCAAAAAGTTCAAAAACTTAGAATCGTCAATGCTAACTCATAGGGTGTTTGTTTTGCCAAATAGAGACCCTAGACGAGTTAGTCGGCACCTAGGCTACCTTGTGGTATGATTGGATCGAGTATAGCATGTTAAATCGCGAATTTGGAATGGGGTTTTGAAACAGACGCGCGCCGCGCCGCGCCCTTGCTCTTGGGCCGCGCCGCGGTGCGGTGGAGAAGAAAAGGACTAATTTTGCAACATTTTTTCTTTTGTGGCCATGTGTTTGTTTTGCAGATGATGTTCAGGTTAGACCACCCTTTCCTCCAGTTCCCCGCGGAACTTGCCAGTTCTATAGAGTACATCTCGCGGAGGGACGCAGTGACTCGTCGCCGGGTCCTCGAGGCGACAGTCATTGATAGAGACATTCTGAGGGATGCTGGGCTCTGGGGTGCGATTGAGCCATTTTTACATCGCATCTGGACCCATGAGGAGGCATCATTCACATGTCGGGGCTGGGACAGGATTATAGCCACGGATGATGATATTGTCTACACCGAGCTGCTAGTGGAGTTCATATCCACCATCCAGTTCGCACCTCGGGCGGGGGACCCGCGATCCAGGATAGTACGATTTCGCTTGGGAGGTGAGCACAGGGAGTGCAACCTCAGGGAGTTCGGGAGGCGAGTGGGCTTATACACTCAGGAGGACCTCCAGCACCGCTATTTCACCCGGTTCTTCGGGTCCTGCATTCAGGGGGAGGCAGACAGGGCTCCCAACATGGAGGTTTGGGCACCGCTGTCCAACGTCAGATACGAGGCGGGGACTTCTAGGGAGAGTCAGCTTCGGGACCCACTCCGCCGCCTCATGCACCGTATCGTCTCCACCTCCATCATGCATCGGGAGGGGGCGAGAAGGTGTCGGGCGACGACATGACAAACATGTGGGTCCTCCTCGACCCATCCAGATTCCTCCACCTCCCCTTCGCCCTCGCAGTTGCCCTCTCCACCCACGCGACTGGAGCTTATCCCACCAGTCCACTAGCCAGGGGGTATTTCATCACCCGCCTGGCCCGTTCATATGGGATCCTTACTGCCCCTGTCGCCGCCTCCTTGACAGCTCTACCTCCATCGCACACTCCGGCGCGAACCCTGGAGAGGATGAGGCTGATCGAGCAGCAGCGTCCAGGGCAGTACATCCGAGCACCGGTGGAGCCTCCCCAGCCAGCATACGCCCAGCCAGGCTGAGGCGGAAGGCACCCGCCGAGCCTTAGTCGTAGCCACAGGAGGACCCATCCGCCCTGCACCCGTTTGGAGACCAGAGTCGCCAGGATGGAGGACCAGCTCGAGTGGATCGGGGAGCTCGAGTGGATCGGGGAGGTACTTCTAGAGTTGGCCACCCAGCAGGGACGGCCTCCCCGACCATTCCCAGCGAGGGCACATGATCACGAGGCTGGACCCTCCAGGCCACCAGGTGGCAGATGATGTATCTTTTTCTTTTTCTTTTTCTTTTTGATTTTTTGGAAAATATGTACAAAACTTATGATGCTATTATTTTTGCTTGTCTGTTTACGTTTTATTTGTCAGGTTTTCTTTTAATTTGTTTGTTGAGTCATGCATGATATACCAAACGGGAAGGAGTTGTCTCAGACAAGTGTGGGGTCACCGTGCCCCCTCCACTTGTCTTGACCACCGGCATGTTCACTGTAGCGCTACAACTCCAGAATACGAAATCGAGGATTCGTTTGTTCGCGATTATACCTGTGATACTGAGCACCAAGCAAGCAATTCGTCGTTCCAAAAAGGGGTAACTCTTTCTCCCTTGTTTTGAATAATTTTGTACAACGGGGACGTTGTACGGTTTTAAGTGTGGGGTGTGGACGGTCGAAAGAGAATTTTTTTGAAATCTTTGCAGAAATGATCAATTTTCAAATTTTTTAGCAATATTTTTCAAAAATTTTAATAAATTGCAATTTTGAAACGAATGGTTTGTGATTGTTGATAGCATTAGTATTTTTCAAGGAATACTATATAGTTGTGATTATGCTATTAGTTAGTCAAATAAGTTGAGTTTGATGAGTTTAGAAGATTGGTTTGTTTTAAGATTGGAATTTAGGAAGGAAATGTCAATCTGTGGCCTTTGACATTCGAGCAAGTAGACATAAAATGGGGCCTACGGGCATTTCTACTCCTTATTACTTAAACCAACTGGTTTGCGATAATATTGTCGAAAGCTCGCTACATGGGTGTCATCGAAAGTCATGGACAATTCCTTAATGGCCTTTAGAATCTGAATGAGTAAGTACACTTCATTGTGGACAGAAAATTTGTAGTAAAGGGTTCTCTAGGAAGCCACGAATTCCAAAGAACAATTCAATTATGTTTTCGCAAACTATTCCATTCTAACTCATAGGGCAATAAGCTTTGAAACTGAACACAGTCAAAAATTGTTTGAGTCTTTATTATAATTTGTTAAAAACTCTCTTGCTTGGGGACAAGCAATGCACAAGTGTGGGGTGTTTGACAACGCCTAGTGATATCAAGCATTTTAGGCGTTGTTGAGCCCTATTCTTGGAGAAATCATATCATATATACTTTGGTATTCTCACTTTTCGTGCCAGGGCTTGTTTGGAAGAAAAATATGGAAACATGGAGTAAAAGCGTGCAAAAGGAAGAAGTGTGGAAAAGAATGAAAAATCAAGAAAACTCGTACGCGCGCCGTGGATATCTCAATGGCGCGATGCGGGCTTAAGGCGGTGTAACACATTCAAATGACGAAAAAACGGGATCGGATAAGTACGCGCGCCGCGGATTCTTCATTTGCGCGGCGCGGTTGCGGGAAATTTGCAACTATAAATAGAAGCACTTTCAGCCGAAAACCCTAGCAAAGACCGGGTGTAAAATCGACCTTGAAGCTCTTTGACTCCAAGAACTCGTTTCAGCAACATCTCAATTGGTATTTTGTGTTTTAGAATTTAATTTCCTTTTAGTATCAAGTAGTAATTGTAGCTAAGGTCCTTGGGAGTGACAACCACTGGCCTTGAGCACTTTTGGCTTCTGTTTTATGACATTTTGTTACTGTTTTGGTGTTTGGATATTGAGTTTGATGAATGAGAAGCATTTGGTTACATTTAATATTGGTATTTCGGTGTTTTAGATGTTTGTTTGTGTTTTGATTATTGATTTGTGTTTGGATCTTGTTTTGACATTGTTGGGACTGTTTTCCCTTGCTGAAATCTGTAGCTAATTAGGTTAGTTTTTAGGCATTAAACATTGGCTAGTAACTGTTCAGTAGAACTTTAGTTAGTGGGTAGTTTATGCTTTGCTTGGTTTTGCTTAGTTTGGATGCCTTTGTTTGCTTCTGATTCAGATATGCACTTCTGATTTCAGAAAGTGACTAGGTTCATTTGAGCTTACCTTAGCTTGGCTTGAGTTTGTTTGATCATTGCTTTAGGGTGTTAGTAATTAGGAAGATAGAAACTGATTCCTCCGACTGTAGTGTGACACTACTAGTTGGTAATCTGTCATATAGTCTAACTCGAAGCTCCTGCGGATCAACCCTGACTACCACTGTGCTAGTGTGTGTTAGGTTTTTCTTTATTTTTGACCGCACGATGACCTAGGCGTGTCAACCAGCTGGGTTCAATAACCCGATATCATGGTCAAAAGACCGCACCATTTAGATTCAAGATTTAATATCATAGCCGAAAAGGCTGCACCATTTGGATTCTCAATCCAATATCATATCATACTAGATATAGTTATGATTACTCACCTTGATGCTTGCTACCACTAGCGTTAGTTATTTCTTGCCTTTCAATGTATTTCACAAGATTTTGTCCCGTACCTATAAATTCATTCATTTTCACAATGATTATAGGTTAATTTACCATTTCAATTGACTCTAATGCATAAGACTCTAATATAACACCACTTCCAATAATTTTCAGATAACAATCATCGTTATGAAAATATAATACACTTCCCGAAATACGCGTATTCTAGTACAGTACCTTCGGGAGGTCGTATTCTCATTTTAATAATTTTCCATGAAGTTTCACACCATATTAGACCTATGTTCAAAGTTTCAGGTCAAACGGACAAGCCCAGCATCAAAATCATACTTGGAAATTGCTCAAATTTTAACAGAAGGTTTGATGTTTTCTACCTCGACCACGCGTCGCGACCCACCCCCTTGTCGCGTCGCGATCGCAGCCAAACAGACCAGAATGTTCCGATTTTATGCTATAAATTCCAAATTTTCTCTTGTTAAGTCCTTAATACACAACTCAATCAGTGGGAATTGTTCCAGGACCAAAACCATCCAGTTACATCAAGTTTTAAACAATGGAATTTGTGATTCCAATCCATTTCCACAAATTCCCGTTTTCACAATTTTGGTCCAAAACTGATATTATTAAGTTTTAATCACTTCCATTGATTTAGCTCTACTAAAATAACATCTAGAAGTCATTATCAACCATTAAAATCAGGTTAATCACAAGAACTCACAATCTAGGGTTCTTGATCAAAATCACCGATCTTCAAAAATAACAACCTACTTCCATATTCTTGAGTTATGTTCTTAACTTGCAAACATGTTTGAAACCCAGAAATCATATTGGATCATAACTGGAAATAGATTTCCAGTTCCTCCCGTGAAGAAACAAGTTCAAGAACTTGACTAGGAGACAATTACTAACCTTTGATCTTGATAACTTCAAGTTTCCAAGCTATGATTTCAACTTCTAGCTTTCATTCTTTGACGATCTGCAGAAATCACACCTAAGAAACCCTCTCCCGATGCTTCTCAATTCTTCTGCACATGTGGGGAAACTTTTCCCCTTTTTATACCTCCAGAATTTACAGTTTAGCCCCTGGAGTTCCATTTCTTGAACTTTTGCCACTTTTATCTAATTTTTATGCCAAAAACTTATATTTATAACATTTCAAGTCCAAAACTCAAAATATTATTACAAGCTAAATCCTTTTCTGTCCAAAAGACCAAATTACCCTTCTAAGGTAAAATGACCAAATTACCCTTTTTATTATATTTACATATAAAGAGTATCTTGGTGTTACAAATTCTCCCCTCCTTCAAAAGATTCCGTCCTCGGAATCATA